>CAUPSL010001253.1:2500-16111 GCA_963514005.1 Raja brachyura | reverse complement strand
CACTCTCTCTCTCCTTCCATCGTTCTCTCTCCTCTCCCCCCCTCTTTCTAAACCTCCCTTCTCCCTCTCCCCTCCATCTTTCCCTCTCTTCCCCTCTCTCTCCCACCCTCTCCCCCTTTCCCTCTCTCCTCTCTCCCTCTTTAACCGTCTCCCCTTCCCCTCTCTCTCTCTCCCCCCTTTCTCACCCCCTCTCCCCATCTCTCTTTCCCTCTCCCTCTCCCCCCCAATCTTCCCCTCTCTCCCCCTTCCTCTCCCCCCCCCATATTTCTCACCCCCTTCCCCCTCTCTCCCATCCTCCTCCCCTCTCTCTCTCTCTCTCTCCCCCCCGCACGGAGTTTGAGCGTTTTCTCCCCGTGACCTGCGTGCGTTGTCTCCGGGATCGCCGGGATTCCTCCCGCAAGCGCAGGAGGTTTGTAGGTTTGATCGGCCGTGAGTAAAATTGTAAAATCGCCCCCAGCGAGTCCGGTGTAGGACGGTATAAATGTGCGTAGATCGGAGGAGGCACAACATCCGAGGACGTACAAGACCGTTGAAGATACTGTGGATAGTATGAGCAGCTTTAAATACCTGGGAGTCCACATCCCAGAGGATCTGACATGGACATGCTAAATTGGGGAGGGGGGGGGGGGGGGGAGGGGGAGTTCGGGGAATTTTCGGAGACAGGAAACTGCAGCCGGTGGGATTAATTGAAAGGTCTTATTGCAGAAACCACTGAGCACTGAGCAACAAGGGTAACCGCCGGCGTTTGAGTTTTAAATTTAGCGAGCGATCTCCGATCCTCTCTGCGCACGGCTGGCTAGAGGGGCCGGAAGGTGGTTTTTTTAGTTGCAGTTTCCCCCCCCCCCCCCCCCAGTCAGGAAGTGAGATGTGCAAAGGCTTGCAGAGAGGAGGTGTGATGCAGTTGTTGTTGAGATCATATCCCCGTCCGCCCGGGGGAGATCACAAAGGCGGCTAACCCTTAGCCGCACCGAGGCCGATGTACTGACCTCTCCGGCAGCCCTGGTCACCAATGTTAGAGGGAGCAACGACGTGGGAAAATCACTGCTGAATCTCACACAGTGATCAAGACGGCACTGACTCTACCCTCCCCCCCTCTTTCTCTCTGCACCCCTCTACCCCCCCCTCTCTCTCCCTCCCTCCTCTCTCCCTATCTCTCTCTCTCTCTCCCTTCCTCCTCTCTCTCCCTCCCTTCCACCTCTCTCTCTACCCCTCTCCCTCTCTCTCTCTCCCCGTCTCCCCCCCTTTCCCTCTCTCTCTCTCTCTCCTTCCCTCTTTCTCCCCATCTTTCCCTCTTCCCATCTACCCCTCCCTCTCTCCCCCTTTCTCACCCCGTCTCCCCCTTTCCCTTTCTCTCCCTCTCTCCCCATCTACCCCTCCCTCTCTCCCCTCTCTGTCACCACCTTTCCCTCTCCCTCCTCTCCCCCCCTCTCCCTCCCTCTCCCCCCATCTATCCCTCTCTCCCCCTTTTCCTCTCACTTTCCATCCCTCCCTCTCACCCCCTTTCCCCCTCTATCGCTCTCTCCTTCCATCGTTCTCTCCCTCCTCTCCCCCCCTTTCTCACCCTCCCTTCTCCCCTCCATCTTCCCCCCCCTCCCTTTCTCTCTATCACCCTCCCTCTCCTCTCCCCCTCCATCTCTCTCCCCCTTTGCCTCTCACTTTCCCTCCCTCCTCTCTCGCCATCTCTCCCTTCCCCTCTCCCTCTCTCCCCCCATCTTTCCCTCTCTACCCCTCTTTCCCCCCTCCCTCTCTCATAGAAACATAGAAAGTAGGTGTGGGAGTAGGCCATTCGTCCCTTCGAGCCAGCACCGCCATTCAATATGATCATGGCTGATCATCCAACTCAGTATCCCGTACCTGCCTTCTCTCCATACCCTCTGATCCCTTTAGCCACAAGGGCCACATCTAACGCCCTCTTAAATATAGCCAATGAACTGGCCTCAACTGCCCTCTGTGGCAGAGAATTACAGAGATTCCCCACTCTGTGTGAAAAATGTTTTTCTCACCTCGATCCCAAAGAAATTCCCCCTTATCCTTAGACTGTGACCCCTTGTCCTGGACCTCCCCAACATCGGGAACAATCTTCCTGCATCTAGCCTGTCCAACCCCTTAAGAATTTTGTAAGTCTCTATTAGACCCCCCCTCAGTCTTCTAAATTCTAGCGAGTACAAGCCGAGTCTATCCAGTCTTTCTTCATATGGAAGTCCTGGCATCCCAGGAATCAGTCTGGTGAACCTTCTCTGTACCCCCTCTATGGCAAGAATGTACTTTCTCAGATTTGGAGACCAAAATTGTATGCATTTTCATGAAAACTTCTTAATTCTTAAGGGGTTGGACAGGCTAGATGCAGGAAGATTGTTCCCGATGTTGGGGGAGTCCAGAACAAGGGGTCACAGTCTAAGGATAAGGGGGAATTCCTTTAGGACCGAGATGAGGAAAACATTCTTTACACAGAGAGTGGTGAATCTGTGGAATTCTCTGCCACAGAAGGTAGTTTTTGCTACCAAAGTGGATAACCTTATAACAAGTGGATAATCGTATATGTTTCAATTCCTCCCATGATTTTATCCACCAATATATTTTTGTTGGAAATACAGTAATGTGGTATTTAAGTACCTGATGCATACAGACATAGTACAGTTCTTGTACAACTTCTTATTTTTAATTTAATAATAAAAGAGCAGTGAACAGAATCTGTGGAATTCTCTGCCACAGAAGGTCGTTGAGGCCAGTTCATTGGCTATATTTAAGAGGGAGTTAGATGTGGCCCTTGTGGCTAAAGGGATCAGGGGGTATGGAGAGAAGGCAGGTACGGGATACTGAGTTGGATGATCAGCCATGATCACATTGAATGGCGGGGCAGGCTCGAAGGGCTGAATGGCCTACTCCTGAACCTAATTTCTATGATCAGCCATGATCACATTGAATGGCGGTGCTGGCTCGAAGGGCCGAATGGCCTACTCCTGCACCTGTTGTCTATTGTCTGGTGTCTATATATCCCGCATACAGATCCTAAGTCTTGTCCTCCGGAAGATTTAGGTTTGTCTGGAGTACCAACCTTCCCGTCTATGTTTCTATAATGGAAGGGATTCCACACCAGTGGGCCACATGTGTGGCAAGGGTGGGGGGTAAAATTGTGATTTGTAGAAAGTGTGCATAGCCTCCGAGAATGTCGGAGGGAGATTTGTAAGGAGCATGCATTATATATAATTTATTTCTCGAATAAAGTATATTTTGAAATTTAAACAAGAAGTCAAATATTTTTTATCGGAACTGCCACAGAACTTTGCAAATTTGAGAGTAAATGGTGCAGGTGACATGATGGTTAACACATCGGTAGTAGCTGTGAGAAGAGGAAGTGCAGGTGCTTTTAATATGAAGCCGATCGCACACTCTCCGACAATGTATTTTGCTGCTTCCGGCATTTCTGCTTCGAGCATCAGCGGAATTTTTTGATATCGAGAGAGGAGTGGTTTTAAATTCACTGTTGTTTTAATGGCTCGCTGATTCACGAGAAGTAAAAATAAAGATACTTGGAACAAAGGTGGGGAGAAGTGTTTTCGGAAGAAGGGTCTCGATCTGAAGAAGGGTTTCGACCCGAAACGTCGCCAATTCCTTCGCTCCACAGAGGCTGGGTTTCTCCAGCCATTTTGCCTACCTTCGATTCATCCACCATCTTAAACATTTGAGGAAGGACGTTCTCGCTATTGTTTCTGCTTCTGCTTGGGTGACTTTCAAGAAAAGATACCAGAGGAAAGGTTCGGTTGGGTAAGGGGGAGGTGCAGCGGGACCTGGGCGTCCTTGTGCACCGGTCACTGAAAGTTGGCGTGCAGGTACAGCAGGCGGTGAAGAAAGCTGATGGAATGTGGGCACACAAAAGGCTGGGGAAACTCAACGGGTGCAGCAGCATCTAAAGAGATAGGCAACGTTTCGGGTCGAAACCCTTCCTCAGTATGAGAGGTGAAAGCTAATGGAATGTTGGCCTTCATAACAAGAGGATTTCAGTACAGGAGTAGAGAGGTTCTTCTGCAGTTGTACAGGGCTCTGGTGAGACCACATCTGGAGTGTTGTGTTGAGTTTTGGTCTCCTAATTTGAGGAAGGACATCCTTGTGATTGAGGCAGTGCAGCGTAGGTTCACCAGATTGATCCCTGGGATGGTGGGACTGTCATACGAGGAAAGATTGAAAAGACTAGGCTTGTATTCACTGGAGTTTAGAAGGATGATGGGGGGGATCTTATAGAAACATATAAAATTATAAAAGGACTGGACAAGCTAGATGCAGGAAAAATGTTCCCAATGTTGGGCGAGTCCAGAACCAGGGGCCACACAGTCTTAGAATAAAGGGGAGTTACACAAAAAGCTGGAGAAACTCAGCGGGTGCAGCAGCATCTAAGGAGTGAAGGAGATAGGCGACGTTTCAGAAGAAGGGTCTCGACCCGAAACGTCGCCTATCTCCTTCGCTCCTTAGATGCTGCTGCACCCGCTGAGTTTCTCCAGCTTTTTGTGTAACCCTCGATTCTCCAGCATCTGCAGTCCCTTCTTTAACGCAATAGAATAAAGGGGAGGTCATTTAAGACTGAGGTGAGAAAAAAACCTTTCCACCCAGAGAGTTGTGAATTTGTGGAATTCCCTGCCACAGAGGGCAGTGGAGGCCAAGTCACTGGATGGATTTAAGAGAGAGTTAGACAGAGCTCTAGGGGCTGGTGGAGTCAAGGGATATGGGGAGAAGGCAGGCACGGGTTATTGATAGGGGACGATCAGCCATGATCACAAAGAATGGCGGTGCTGGCTCAAAGGGCCGAAGGGCCTCCTCCTGCACCTATTTTCTGTTTCCATGACTCCACGAGTTGCACAATTCCCTCGTGGAGTCATAGAAACATAGAGTAGGTGCAGGAGTAGGCCATTCGGCCCTTCGAGCCTGCACCACCACTCAATATGATCCGCTGCATTTCCTATTTTTGCCACCAAAGTGGATAACCCCGTGTGCACGACTTTGGCGCCTTTCAGAGGGGGGGCGGGTTTAAAATGCCGTTTTTCTCCAGACAGTTCAAATCGATCCATGTCAGGGGATTTCGTTGCTCAAGAGAAATTGCTCCGACATTTGTTTTACGAAGGTATTTTTAAACTACGCTAGATCATTTATTAGCTAGAGTAATTTAAAAATCATCTTCTAAAGCCGTGAGCGCCGACAACGGGAAGGATTTTACGTAGGGGATAAAAGAAGGTACACAGTTTATTTTTACATAAAAACGTTGCGAAAAGGGGACAAAAAATATATACGAACCGGCAGTGTTTTTCCTGCCGACTGTGGGTTAAATTCACCGCAAACCGCAGCGTTCCAATCCACCGCGTTCCACTAAAACCCACTCGCAAGTTGATTTAAATGGCCATTAATTTACGGGAATTAAATACTAAATTCCTTCCATGTGGCCTATATATTCATGAAAATGAGACTTAAAAATCATGTTATATTGTGGATTATTGTGTGAATGTTATTTGGACACTTAGGCAATTTAAAAATGTTTATCTTTTCTTAAGAAATGGATAGATGTTTAGATCTAGTAATTGAATTTTGTAATTAGCTACAGTTGGGTAACTAACTAATTACATGCTTTGATTTCAGGTCATCCAAGTAAGATTGTTTCATATTTGTTTCAGAATGCTTCAATCTATAATAACTGAAAGTTTCATTGAGTTCTCTTCATTTCTAAGAAAGTTATGGGCTTTTGACTGTCCTAGATCACAGCTTTTGAGTTAAGTCAATGGAAAAGCAATAGGGAACAAGATGCTTAACTTCCGAGTATGAAAATTGCCATAACTTTTTTAATACGGAAGATATGAAAGTGAATTAGGTGTCAAATTAAGCTTCTTTTTATGCTTTATCTGATGGGATAAATTGCAGACTTGATTTTTTAAATCACAAAATATTGTAACGTTGCTACTGTCTGTCTCTTTCGCTATGTGTCTACTCGCTTGTCTATCTATTTCGACACTCTTTATTTCCCTTTTTCCTTCACTGTTCTAGAGAGAGTACAGAGGAGATTTACTGGAATGTTGCCTGGGTTCCAGCAAGTCAGTTACAGAGAAAGGTTGAACAAGTTAGGACTTTATTCTTTGGAGCGCAGAAGGTTAAGGGGGGGACTTGATTGAGGTCTTTAAAATGATGAAAGGGATAGACGTGGATAAGCTTTTCCCATTGAGGGTAGGGAAGATTCAAACAAGAGGGCATGACATGAGAATTAAGGGACAGAAGTTTAGGGGTAACATGAGAGGGAAACTTCTTTACTCAGAGAGTGGTGGCTGTGTGGAATGATCTTCCAGCAGAAGTGGTGGAGGCAGGATCGATTTTAACATTTAAAAGTAAAGTGGATAGGTATATGGATGGGAAGGGAATGGAGGGGTATGGTCTGAGTGCAGGTAGATGGGACTAGGGGAAAATAAATGGTCGGCACGGACTGGAAGGGCCGAGAAGGCCTGTTTCCCTGCTGTAATTGTTATATGGTTACATGTTCTTTTATTATTAAATTAAAAACACCAAGTTGTACAAGAATGGTAATGTGTGTGTATGTATTAGGTACTTGGGTACCACACTACTGTACTTACTTCTAACAAAAAAAAACTCGCTCACAGCTCGGGTGGCTGCGAGCGGCCGCCGGGACCGGACGGCGGAACCACAGCTAGACTCGGGGCTCGCAGGTGACCTGGGTACCTGGGCAACTAGTCCCGGAGGGTCCTGGCCCCTAAGCAAAAAAGGCTGCGGACCCCTGCACTAAGCCAAACCCTCGATCCTGTCCTGCCAAAATTTAGCAACTCAAATAAATGGAGGGGTGCGTCTTCATTGCTGGGAAATACGGTAACTCATTTCCCTCAAATTCCCTCCATTCAGCAGGGCCAGTTAAGGGCAGCTATAGCTCTGGGGATAAATGTGAGGTTATCCACTTTGGTGGCAAAAACAGGAGGGTAGACTATTATCTGAATGGTGGCCGATTAGGAAAAGGGGAGATGCAATGAGACCTGGGTGTCATGGTACACCAGTCATTGAAAGTAGGCATGCAGGTGCAGCAGGCAGTGAAGAAAGCCAATGGTATGTTGGCAGTCATAGCGAAAGGATTCGAGTGTAGGAGCAGGGAGGTTCCACTGCAGTTGTACAGGGTCTTGGTGAGACCACACCTGGAGTATTCCGTACAGTTCTGGTCTCCAAATCTGAGGAAAGACATTCTTGCCATAGAGGGAGCGCAGAGAAGGTTCAGCAGACTGATTCCTGGGATGTCAGGACTGTCTTATGAACAAAGACTGCATAGACTCGGTTTATACTCTCTAGAATTTAGACTTGCAAACTTACAAAATTCTTAAGGAGTTGGACAGGCTAGATGCAGGAAGATTGTTCACGAAGAACAGTCTGAAGAAGGGTCTCGACCCGAAACGTCGCCTATCTCCTTCGCTCCTTAGATGCTGCTGCACCCGCTGAGTTTCTCCAGCTTTTTGTGTAACCCTCGATTCTCCAGCATCTGCAGTTCCTTCTTTAACAAGATTGTTCCCAATGTTGGGGAGGTCCAGGACAAGGGGTCATAGCAAAAGGATTTTATAAGAGCAGGGAGGAACTACTGCAGTCGTATATATATATCACACATATATGCGCATCACATATATATATATATATATATGATGCGTATATATATATATATATAATTAATATATGTGTTTATAAATATATAAGAAACTAGAGAAATCTGCATGTGTTATTTAATTATACACATCAATGTCACATCTATAAATGTCACATCTATATATATGTGTGTGTGTGTTATATATATAATATATATACGTGCTTCCGGTGGTGCCATGGAATTTTGAGGGGCGCAGCACTCGATAAATGCGCGAATTCGCATAAAAAGACGCTTTGGAAGTCTACGCTTGGTCTCATCGATGTAGAGCTGCTGGCATCTAGAGCAGGGGATGTAATGGATGAGGTTGGAGGGGGTGCAGGTGAACCTCTGCCGTGCCTGGAAAGATCCTTAAGGGGTTGGACAGGCTCTGGAACCAAGCATGCCGGAAACAGTCCCCCAGGGACAAAGACGGCAGATCCATGTCTTATGATGAATGGGATACCCTCATGAAAGGGCTGACCCGGAGAATCCAAGAGTCCTGTCTGGTGAAACGCAACCAGAAACACAGGCAGAATCCCGTTGCAGTGCCAAGAATTCCGATGGTCGCTCCACAGATCAAAACAATAAGCTGGCTTGTATCCAGTTCAGCTTCGTTGCGATCTTGCACTTCTGGTTCTGTGAACAAAGCACACGCTAATTGTTTGAACCAGGAAATTAGTTTTAAAATTGGTAATGTGAGCATGCAGGTACGGCAGGCAGTGAAGAAAGCGAATGGCATGTCGGCCTTCATAACAAGAGGAGTTGAGTATAGGAGCAAAGAGGTCCTTCCGCAGTTGTACAGAGCCCTGGTGAGACCACACCTAGAGTACTGCGTGCAGGTTTGGCCTGTTGATCTTCATAACAAGAGGAGTTGAGTATAGGAGCAAAGAGGTCCTTCCGCAGTTGTACAGAGCCCTGGTGAGATCACACCTAGAGTATTGCGTGCAGGTTTGGCCTGTTGGCCTTCATAACAAGTGGAGTTGAGTATAGGAGCAAAGAGGTCCTTCTGCAGTTGTACGGGGCCCTGGTGAGACCACACCTGGAGTATTGTGTGCAATTTTGGTCCCCTAATTGGAGGAAGGACACTCTTGCTATTGAGGGAGTGCAGCGTAGGTTCACCAGGTTAATTCCCGGGATGGCGCGACTGTCATACGCTGAGAGAATAGAGCGGCTGGGCTTGTACACTCTGGGGTTTAGAAGGATGAGAGGATTGAAACATAAGATTGTTAAGGGCTTGGACACATTAGAGGCAGGAAACATGTTCCTGATGTTGGGGGAGTCCAGAACCAGGGGCCACACACACAGTTTAAGAATAAGGAGTCGGCCATTTAGAACGGAGACGAGGAAACACTTTTTCTCATAGAGAGTGGCGAGTCTGTGGAATTCTCTGCCTGAGGAGGCCGGTTCTCTGGATGCTTTCATGAGAGAACTAGATAGGGCTCTTAAAAATAGCAGAGTCAGGGGATATGGGGAGAAGGCAGGAACGGGGGTACTGATGGGGGATGATCAGCCATGATCACATTGAATGGCGGTGCTGGCTCGAAGAGGGAGTGCAGCGTAGGTTCACCAGGTTAATTCCCGGGATGGCGGGACTGTCATACGCTGAGAGAATGGAGCGGCTGGGCTTGTACACTCTGGAGTTTAGAAGGATGAGAGGGCATCTTATTGAAACATATAAGATTGTTAAGGGCTTGGACACACTAGAGGCAGGGAACATGTTCCCGATGTTGGGGGAGTCCAGAACCAGGGATGGCGGGACTGTCATATGCTGAAAGAATGGAGCGGCTGGAACTGTATACACTGGAATTTAGAAGGATGAGAGGGGATCTAGTTGAAAAATATAACATTCTGACGGGATTGGACACGCTAGAGGCAGGAAACATGTTCCCGATGTTGGGGGAGTCCAGAACCAGGGGCCACACACACACACAGTTTAAGAATAAGGAGTCTGCCATTTAGAACGGAGATGAGGAACCACTTTTTCTCACAGAGAGTGGCGAGTCTGTGGAATTCTCTACCTCAGAGGGTGGTGGAGGCCGGTTCTCTGGATGCTTTCAAGAGAGAGCTAGATAGGGCTCTTAAAAATCAGGGGATATGGGGAGAAGGCACAAACGGGGGTACTGATTGGGGATGATCAGCCATGATCACATCGAATGGCGGTGCTGGCTCGAAGGGCTGATTGGCCTCCTCCTCCACCTATTTTCTATTGATACAGTGTGACGACAGACCTCATTGACTCTACCGCTGACAACCTTAAATAGTTTGCCCGAGTATTTTAATAACTCTTACCCCAGTATGTTACTTTCTCCTCTTTGCTGATATTGTGGACGACTTTACAGGAGTATATGTCACCCTCAGCGGGCTGGATGGGTGCGTATAGGAGCGTGTAAAACCGCCAGTCTGCACTGAAAGAGAGGTGTGATGAGTTAACTTCGCCGCCGATGGGCTTGCCGTTTTTCTGCAACGTCACTTCGAGCGCCGGAGGGAAAAAGCCGCTGATAAAACAGATCAGCGTATTTTCCTCGCCGAGGACGTCCGGTTTCTCCGAGTACAGAAGCGCCTCGCCAATTTCTAAGAGAGTAAATGAAAAAAATGTTTATGTCGCTTAGTTTAGTATTGCCACAAAAGACCGTAGACAAAAATGCTGGAGAAACTCAGCGGGAGCGGCAGCATCTATGGAGCGAAGGAAATAGGCAAAGGTCCAGCATCTGCAGTTCCTTGTCACAATAGACAACAGGTGCAGGAGGCCATTCGGCCCTTAGAGCCAGAACCACTATTTACTGTGATCATGGCTGATCATCCACAATAGACAATAGGTGCAGGAGGAGGCCATTCGGCCCTTCGAGCCAGCACCGCCATTCACCGTGATCGTGGCTGATCATCCACTATCAGTACCCAGTTCCTGCTTTCTCCCCATATCCCTTGATTCCGTTAGCCCTAAGAGCTAAATCTAACTCTCTCTTGCAAACATCCAGTGAATTGGCCTCTTGAGGCAGAGAATTCCACAGATTCACAAATCTCTGGGTGAGAACGTTTTTCCGACCCTTTATTCTGATTCACTGTGATCATGGCTGATCATCCACAATACACAATAGGCACAGGAGTAGGCCATTTGGCCTTTCGAGCCAGCACCGCCATTCACTGTGATCATGGCTGATCATCCCCAATCAGTACCCCGTTCCTGCCTTTTCCCCATATCCCCTGACTCCGCTATCTTTAAGATCTTCCTCTTGAAAGCATCCAGAGAATTGGCCTCCACTGCCTTTTGAGGCAGAGAATTCCACAGATTCACAACCCTCTGTGTGAAAAAGTATTTCCTCATTTCCGTTCCTGGAGTATTGTGTGCAGTTTTGGCCTCCAAATTTGAGGAAGGACATTCTAACCATTGAGGAAGTACAGCGTAGGTTCACCAGGTTAATTCCCGGGATGGCTGGACTGTCATATGTTGATAGAATGGAGCGGCTGGGCTTGTATACAATGGAATTTAGAAGGATGAGAGGATATCTTGTTGAAACATATAAGATTATTAAGGACCCACTAGAGGCAGGAAACATGTTCCCAATGTTGCGGGAATCCAGAACCTGGTCCCACATTTTAAAAATAAGGGGTAGGCCATTTAGAATGGAGATGAGGAAAAACTTTTTCAGCCCGAGAGTTGTGAATCTGTGGAATTCTCTGCCTCAGGAGGCAGTGGAGGCCGGTTCTCTGGATGCTTTCAAGAGAGAGTTAGATAAAGCTCTTAAAGGTAGTGGAGTCAAGGGATATAGGGAGAAGGCAGGGACGGGGTACTGATTGTGGATGATCAGCCATGATCACCATTGGGGTGGAAGATTGCAACCTTCATGTGGTCCGCCCTAATGCAATCAACTCGACGTGCACAAACGGAAGATCAAATAGAACAAGTGTTAAAAAAGGAACTGCAGATGCTGGAGAATCGAGGGTCCACAAAAGGCTGGAGAAACTCAGCGGGTGCAGCAGCATCTAAGGAGCGAAGGAGATAGGCGACGTTTCGGGTCGAGACCCTTCTTCAGACTGGTTAGGGATCAGGGAAACGAGCGATATCTCGTTTCCGCAAAGACCGCTCCCTCCGCAACTCCCTTGTCAATTCTTCCCTTCCCTCCCGCTCCACCCCTTCCCCGGGCACTTTCCCTTGCAACCGCAAGAGATGCTACACTTGTCCCTTCACCTCCCCCCTCCACTCCTTTCAGGGACCCAAGCAGTCCTTGCAGGTCCGACAGAGGTTCACCTGCACCTCCTCCAACCTCATCTATTGCATCCGTTGCTCCAGATGCCAGCTGATCTATATCGGTGAGACCAAGCGGAGGCTTGGCGATCGTTTCGCCGAACACCTCCGCTCGGTCCGCAATAACCAACCCGGCCTCCCGGTCGCTCAGCATTTCAACTCCCCCTCCCATTCCGTATCCGACCTCTCGGTCCTGGGCCTCCTCCATGGCCAGAGTGAGCAACACCGCAAGTTGGAGGAACAGCACCTCATATTCCGCTTGGGAAGTCTGCATCCTCTGGGCTTAAACATTGAATTTTCTCAATTCTGTTAACCCAGACTGCCTCCTCCCCTTCCCACCTCTCCCTCAGCCCTGGCATTCCCTCTCTCTCTATCTCTCCCCCACCCAAGTCGCACTAGCTTCTCATTTTCACACTACAAACAGCTTACAATGGCTTGTTTCCTTTATCATCGATACTTTTTTGCATATCTTTCATTCATTGTTCTTTATCTCTCCACATCACCGTCTATATCTCTCGTTTCCCTGATCCCTGACCAGTCTGAAGAAGGGTCTCGACCCGAAACGTCGCCCATCTCCTTCGCTCCTTAGAAGCTGCTGCACCCGCTGAGTTTCTCCAGGCTTTTGTGTACCATCAAATAGAACAAGTTGTCCAACAACTTTAGGCTGTGCACGCCACGCGGAAGAAGAAGCCATGATCACAGTGAATGACGGTGCTGGCTCGAAGGGCCAAATGGCCTACTCCTGCACCTATTGTCTATTGCCTAATTTGAGTAAGCTAATTCAGTCACTTTCCCACTCAGACTCACCATTTGAGGGAAGAGAATTGTTGGTTAATGCTATAACTTGCTTTTGCAGACTCTGTACCAAGGCCAAAGTATTGTCCTTGTTTCTTTCTATCAAGTCTTCTACAAGTGCATGCAATGGCTCCAAGTTGCTCAGACCGAACTGAGCTTTTGATAGTGTGGTGTCATAGTAAACAATGCTCATGTCGTTTGCCTTAACCTCGAACACTCCGTCTGGTAGGCTGGGGTCATCTGTGGCGAAAAAGGTGAGCGCCAACGTTGCTTTATCTGAAAGGGGAAAGGGGAGAGAATCAGGAGGAAAAAAAGCATTGAAGAATGGTCTCGACCCAAAACGTCACACATTCCCTCTCTCCAGAGATTTCTCTACATCGGCGAGACCAAGCGCAGGCTTGGCGGCCGTTTCACTACATACATATATGTACACACACACACACACGTATACACACAAACACACACGCATACATACACACACGTACATACATACGCACACATATACATATAACCATAAAACATTGTATGCAGATGATACAACGGTGATTGGCCTCATCAGCAACAACGATGAGTCGGCCTACAGGGAGGAGGTCCAGCACTTAGCAGCATGGTGCGCTGACAACAACCTGGCCCTTAACTCCAAGAAGACCAAGGAGCTCATTGTAGACTTCAGGAAGTCCAGGGGCGGCACGCACACCCCCATCCACATTAACGGTACGGAGGTGGAACGTGTTTCTAGCTTCAGGTTCCTGGGAGTCAACCTCTCCGACGACCTCTCTTGAACCCACAATACCTCAACTCTGATCAAGAAGGCTCACCAGCGTCTCTTCTACCTGAGGAGACTGAAGAAGGTCCATCTGTCTCCTCAGATCATGGTGAACTTCTACCGCTGCACCATCGAGAGCATCCTTACCAACTGCATCACAGT
>CAUPSL010001252.1:0-52043 GCA_963514005.1 Raja brachyura | reverse complement strand
AGAATAGCCCATTAGTGGCCTGAGTTGGCAGAGCTGGAGAATTGTTCACTTGGTTAGAAGATCGCAAGGGACAATGCCTCGCAGGCAACTGCCCTGTCATCAATCACTGGGAAACTGGCCTGCAGCAAGCCCCTCGAGTCACTGCTCACCCCCCCCCCCCCCCCCCCCCCCCCCCCCCACCCCCCTCCTGCAGACCTGCATCGTAAAACACAAGAGGAATCCGAGAGGCAGACTCTGGTCCAGGCATTATGAAACTACATATTCATCACAGGCCAGCCAAAGGTTTATTACATCAGACAGATGCCATTTCGCAAATTACATTAGCAATGCAGTGTGCCGATGCTGCCTTTAAATCCTTCCCTGAAGTGCATTTGTCTGATGAATGGGATATTGCAGGGGTTTGAAATTAATCTAATAAATGAAACACACACTGTTGTGCATTGGCTGGGGCGGGGGGAGAGAGGGAGAGGTGCAGAGAGAAAGAGAGAAGAGAGAGGGAGAGGGGAGAGGGGAGAGGGGAGAGGGGAGAGAGGGGGGGAGAAGGAGAGGGAGAGGTGCAGAGAGAAAGAGAGGAAGAGAGGAAGAGAGAGGGGGAGAGGGGGAGAGAAGGAGAGGGAGAGGTGCAGAGAGAAAGAGAGGAAGAGAGGAAGAGAGAGGGGGAGAGGGGGAGAGGGGGGGAGAGAGGGGGAAAGAAGGAGAGGGAGAGGTGCAGAGAGAAAGAGAGGAAGAGAGGAAGAGAGAGGGAGAGGGAGAGAGGAGGAGAGAGGGGGAGAGAGAGAGAGGAAGAGGCAGAGGGAGAAGAGAGAGAGAGAGAAGGAGAGGGACAGGGAGAGGGGGAGGAAGAGGGAGACAGAGGGGAGAGAGAGAAGGAGAGGGAGAGGGAGAGGGAGAGGGGGAGGGGGAGGGAGAGGGGGAGGGGGAGGGGGAGGGGAGGGGTAGGGGAGGGGTAGGGGGTAAATGTTACGGGGAGAAAAGAAGAACGAAGCAAAATGAAACAGAGAGATACAGCTCCCCCCCCCCCATCCCTCCCCCCCCCCCCCCATCCCCCCCCCCCCCCCCCCCCCCCCGTCATGGAAGGAAAGATAAAATGACATTTAGTTAAGTTGAGAGATACAGCGCAGAAAGAGGCCCTTCGGCCCTTCGGCCCACCGAGTCCACACCGACCAAAACTCCCCGTACACTAGCACCATCCTACACACTAGGGACAATTTACAATTTTACCCGAAGCCAAATGAACCTGCAAACCCGCACGTCTTTGGAGTGTGGGAGGAAACTGGAGCACCCGGAGAAAACCCACGCAGGTCACGGGGGGGAGAACGTGCAAACTCCGTACAGACAGCGCCCGTAGTCGGGATCGAACCCGGATCTCTGGCATAGTGAGGCAGCAACTCCCGCTCCTGTGACACTATGACCTTCTCTAATACTGCGAATGATTACATTTTCACTATTAAATTTAAAACCTCCTGTGAAGGTTTCAACATGGCCCAACAGTACAACATTAAGTTGCCCTGAGAGATGATGAGTATGTAGATGGTAGAACGGTACGGGCATGGACAAGCCCTTCGGCCCATGATATCTGTGTGGAACATAAGGCCCACAACTCCCTTGTGCCTACACGTCCTCCATTTCCCTGCATATTCATGTGCCTCTCTAAAAGCCTCTTAATGAGGTGCCTGGAAGTCCTGACCATCTCGCAAATTCTATAACCCTGTTATTAATGATCCGCTGGGTAAATTGCTGGTGCACGGCAAACAGCATCAATTACTTTACCTTCCGGATGCCTGTTCAGACACCATCATTTGTCTCCTCGATCGACCGTTTAAAGGGCCAGAGACAGCCCCCTACAAACTTACAGGATGCTGCATGGTGCCAATGTAGTTTTAGTTTAGTTTAGTTTCGAGATACAGGCCCTTCGGCCCACTGAGTCCGTGCTGACCAACAATCACCCATCTCACACTAGCACTATCCTACACACGAGCGACATAGAAACATACAAAATAGGTGCGGGAGTAGGCCATTCAGCCCTTCGAGCCTGCACCGCCATTCAATATGATCATGGCTGATCATCCAACTCGGTATTCCGTACCTGCCTTCTCTCCATACCCCCTGATCCCTTTAGCCACAAGGGCCACATCTAACTCCCTCTTAAATTTAGCCAATGAACTGGCCTCAACTACATTCTGCAGAGAATTCCACAGATTCACCACTCTCTGTGTGAAAAATGTTTTTCTCATCTCGGTCCTAAAAGAATTCCCCCTTATCCTTAAACTGTGACCCCTTGTTCTGGACCTCCCCAACATCGGAAACAATCTTCCTGCATCTAGCCTGTCCAACCCCTTAAGAATTTTGTACATTTCTATAAGCCCCCCCCCTCAATCTTCTAAATTCTAGCCAAGTCTATCCAGTCTTTCTTCATATGAAAGCCCTGCCAACCCAGGAATCAGTCTGTTGAACCTTCTCTGTACTCCCTCTTTGGCAAGAATGACTTTCCTCAGATTTGGAGACCAAAACTGTACGCAATACTCCAGGTGTGACCTCACCAAGACCCTGTACAACTCTTTGTACAACTGTACAACTGTGCAACAATTTGTTCCAAAGCCAATTAACCTGCAAGCCTGTACGTCTTTGGAATGCGAGAGGAAACTGGGCAGAGCGCCCGGAGAAAACCCACGCAGGTCACATGGAAAATGTACAAACACTGTGCAGACAGCACCCGTAGTCAGGATCGAACCTGGCACTCTGGCGCTCTATTCGCAGCCACTCTACCGCTGCGCCACCGTGTCGCCCTTCAAATCAACAAAGGCAGAGAAAGACAAAAGGTGAAGGAATCAGAGTCGGAAGCAAGATGCAGAAACTGCCCAGAGGAGTGACAGCAGGAGCACAGACGTAACTCCGATCCACAGGAGCGTTCCTCTCCTCTACAGGACACATGGGGGCTCTACAGAAATTGGCCTCTTCAAAATAAAAAAAGAGGTCTCGCAAGTGAGGGACATTTGAGGGGTGGCACAGTGGCCCAGCGGTAGAGTTGCTGTCTTTCAGCGCAAGTCACCCAGTTTCTCCGGATTCCACCTGCAGTCCAAAGACGTGCAGGATTGTAGATTAATTGGCTTTGGTAATATTGTAAATTGTTCCGAGTGTGTGGGATAGTGCTAAGGTGCAGGATGATCGCTGGTCGATGGGCCGAAGGGTCTGTTTCCACGCTGTATCTCAAAAGTTTAGAAGGATGAGGGGGGATCTTATAGAAACATATAAAATTATAAAAGGACTGGACAAGCTAGATGCAGGAAAAAGGTTCCCAATGTTGGGGGAGTCCAGAACCAGGGGCCACACAGTCTTAGAATAAAGGGGAGGCCATTTAAGACTGACGTGAGAAAAAACTTTTTCACCCAGAGAGTTGTGAATTTATGGAATTCCCTGCCACAGAGGGCAGTGGAGGCCAAATCACTGGATGGATTTAAGAGAGAGTTGGATAGAGCTCTAGGGGCTAGTGGAGTCAAGGGATATGGGGAGAAGGCAGGCACGGGTTATTGATAGGGGACGATCAGCCATGGGCAGTGGCTTGGGCAATGAATGGCGGTGCTGGCTCGAAGGGCTGAATGGCCTCCTCCTGCACCTATTTTCTATGTTTCTATGTTTCTAAGTCACAATCTCTAAAGTCTAAAGTCCTTTTGTACAACGTTGCATCCAAATGTGATGGAGACTTCTCTCTCCAGACCATTTCAGCAATTGGGTTCCAGGTGCCTACCACCCAGTGGGAGAGGATGATGTGGAGGAGATACCTTTTTATTGGATACATGGGTTGGGTGGCTAATTGGCTTTGGAAAAATTCTAACTTGGCCCAGGTGTGTGTAGGATGGAGCTAGTGTCCAGTGATGGCTGGTCGACACGGACTCCAAGCTGCAGCTGTGAAATCAAAACAGCTTAAAACTAAGCATCTGCAGTTCCTTGTCCATGCAACCGGCATTGCCTATGGGAGCAGCAATCCATGCATGAATAAATAACCTCCACACTCCCCCACCCTTCTCTGCCGAGATTCTAGGCGCCTGCTTTATACATTACTGCACCAGCTTTCAGCATAAAGTATGCATTTGCTGCCCTGCCGATGCTGGGCTGCAGTATCTCCACATCACTCAGGGCCGTGCCCTCGTTTAAAGCTGACGCTTTCAACGCTCAAGAGGGAAGAGCAATAAATCTCGCTGTTTCTTGAAAGCCTGCCAAGCGGTGGCGGTCTCCTGTCACTATCCCGGATATGAATGGGATTCTTTGAGGTTTAATAATTGGCCCTAATATTTTATTGCCACTAACTGGGATCAGTCCTACAAACCAAATATGCAGCGGTTCAATTAAAGAGGGGATTTGTTTTATCTTTAGTGCACAAGGTAATTAAACAGCTCCTGTCTGGATGAAATGGTGTGGGCGTAGGTTGGAATATTTAACAGTGTGAGATGCTGTGATTGCCAAGGGCGTAGAGTGCAGCACAAACTCAGTGTACGGGGAAACTGATCAAATCAACATAGCAAATCAACCACCACTAGGATTAACTGAGGCACATTTTGGTAACCCGCTCTGGACTGTGTGTGTGTGAGAGAGACTGTAGACTTGACTTTACTTTCGACGTTAGCGATACGGCCCTTCGGCCCACCGAGTCCATGCCGACCAGGTACTGTACATAAAAACATAGAAACATAGGAAATAGGTGCATTCGGCCCTTCGCACCAGCACCACCATTCATTGTGATCATGGCTGATCGTCCACTATCAATAACCCGTGCCTGCCTCCTCCCCATATCCCTTGACTCCACTAGCCCCTAGAGCTCTATCCAACTCTCTCTTAAATCCATCCAGTGACTTGGCCTCCACTGCCCTCTGTGGCAGGGAATTCCACAAATTCATAACTCTCTGGGTGAAAACGTTTTTTCTCACCTCAGTCTTAAATGGCCTCCCCTTTATTCGAAGACTGTGGCCCCTGGTTCTGGACTCGCCCAACATTGGGAACATTGTTCCTGCATCTAGCTTGTCCAGTCCTTTTATAATGTTATATGTTTCTATAAGATACCCCCCTCATCCTTCTAAACTCCAGTGAATACAAGCCTAGTCTTTTCAATCTTTCCTCATATGACAGTCCCGCCATCCCAGGGATCAATCTGGTGAGCCTACGCTGCACTGCCTCAATCACAAGGATGTCCTTCCTCAAATTAGGAGACCAAAACTGTACACAATACTACAGATGTGGTCTCACCAGAGCCCTATACAACTGCAGAAGAACCTCTCTACTCCTGTACTGAAATCCTCTTGTTACTGTACACTTTATCCTGTACACTGTGGACAGCTTGGTTGTAACCATGTATTCACTGACTGGATAGCATGCAACAGAAGTGTCTTTCACTCTACCTCTCTACACACAAGAAAAATAACAATAAACTAAACTCAGTGACTTGGTACTAAATGCTATTCCCTTATCATGTATCCAGACACTGTAAATGAATAAATGGTAATCGTGTTCTGTCTTCCTACTGACTGTTTCGCACGCAACAAAAGCTTTTCACTGTACCTCGGTACACGCGACAATAAACCAAACTAAACTAAACTAACAGAACCCTCTGTGTTATTAAGTTGCCCCGCACATCTCCGTTAAATTTAGCCCAACCACCCATCTTAAAAGAAATTTGAACAGGTACATGAATAGGATAAATTGAGAGTGTAATGGGCTAGTCGTGGGCAGGTGGGACTAGTGTAGATGGGGCATCTTGGTTGGCATGGGCATGTTGGGCTGATGGACCTGTTTATTTGCTGTATTACGCTGTGACCAAGATTCTCTTGACACATAGAACAATAGGCCATTCGGCCCTTCGGGGCAGCACCGCCATTCAGTATGATCATGGCTGATCATCTAAAATCAGTTCCCGTTTCCTGCTTTTTTCCCCATATCCCTTGATTCCTTTAGCCCTAAGAGATACATCTCACTCCCTCTTGAAAACATCCAGTGAATTGGCCTCCACCGCTTTCTGCAGCAGAGAATTCCACAGATTCACAACACTCTGGGTGAAAAAGCTTTCCCTCATCTCAGCCATAAATGGCCGACCCCTTATTCTTAATCTGTGACCCCTGGTTCTGGACTCCCCCAACGTCGGGAACATTATGAGTTGTAGAATATAGGGAATATAATAGGAATGTTGAGGGAGTAAAACAGGGTTGGTGTTTGACTAATATAAAAGGATGCTTAACCGTTAGGGCACATTTGGTGGGATGAATGGTCTGCTTTCCTGCTGTAAGATTTCATGACATTTAAACATCAAGGGATATAAACCTACACTCCCACAAGATTCACAAAATGCTGGAGAAACCCAGTGGTTCGACTGATGGGGAATGGAAATTTTGATGATCGGTGGAAATGATCGAGA
Source organism: Raja brachyura (assembly GCA_963514005.1). Next base: position 45,643 of record CAUPSL010001252.1, on the reverse strand, counting down.
GCAGATCATAAATACATCTCCTTAAGACTGTCCATTGATCTATTCCCACCATTAACATCTGGGGAAAGTCAATCAGGAACTTCACAAGCAATTTCCAGCCTATTCCCATATCTTATGGAATGAATTCAATGTGATGTCGATAGCATCTTTCAAACAGAAATCCAGCATTGAAACCTCAAGGCATCTCCAAGCCTGTGGAGGAAGACTTGGGTTTCTGTCAACTTCAAAGTATCTTAACTGCACCACAGTCAGTGAAGTGCGTTCTAGGTTCAACTGTTGCCATGTAGAAACATGGAAGTTAGTCTGTTTCTAGAATTGTAGACACATGTCCTTTCCGACCCTTCAGTCTGAAGAAGGACCCCAACCCAAATCATCAACTACCCATTTTTTCCAGAGTAGCTGCCTGGCCCGCTATGTTACCCCAGAACTTTGTGTCTATGTTTGGTCTAAACCTGCATTTGCAGTTCATTTGTGTTGTACCTGATCTCCTTTGTTGGTTGTTTCAAATATGGTTTGGAGGATAGACATTGTTACTTTGCTTTGAAATAGCCTGTTCTGAATCTTTAATGACTAATCCTGGTTATGCTGGACAGATGCTGGTTTATACCAAAGATAGACACAAGGTGATGGAGTAACTCAGGCAGCATCAATGGAGAAAATGGATATGTGACGCTTTGGGTTGGGACCCTTCGTCAGACTGAAAAAGTCTGAAGAAAGGTCCCAACCTGAGTTGATAAGGTTAGTAATAAGAAGGAACTGCAGATGCAGGTTTACACCAAAGATCTGCACAACGGGCTGGAGTAACTCAGTGGGTCAGATGTCATCATTGGAGAAAATGGAACGGTGGCATTTCAGGTTAAGATCCTTCGTCAGACCTCTTCAGAGTCTGAAGAAGGGTTCGATCCAAAACATCGCCTGTCCATTTTCTCCAGAGATGCTGCCTGACCCGCTGAATTACTCCAGCACTTTGAGCCTTATCTTTATTGAGGTTAGTGTTGTGTGGTGTTCAAGAGCCTGACGGTTGTTGAGGAAGATGCTGTTCTTGAATCTGGTGGTTGCGGTTTTCTGCCTCCTATACCTTCTGCCCGATGGTAGGAGTGGAATGAGAGCTGGCCAGGGTGGTGTAGGTCTTTGATGATATTGGCTGCATTTTTTCTTTTGAGGCAGAGCCTCGTACAGATCCCTTCGAAGATGGCCTTAGTTTTAAAACAACATCTTGTCCAAAAATCAACACCCCCAACATTGTATCCCTCAACGACTGCCTGTAATTGTGTATCCGCACAGGGATTTGAACTCACATTTGAGCGAGAGACAGATGTATGGGGCCACACGTGACACATTGAGTGGATAGACCGCGTATGCCCAGGAGATCGACACAAAATGCTGGAGTAACTCAGCGGGACGGGCAGCATCTCTGGAGAGAAGGAATGGGTGACGTTTTGGGTCGGGGCCCTTCTTCAATGTATTCATTCATGTGTGTATTCACGTATATAATGGTATATGGACACACTGATCTGTTTTGTAGTCAATGCCTACTATGTTCTGTTGTGCTGAAGCAAAGCAAGAATTTCATTGTCCTGCAACAATAAACTCTTTTGCCTTCGGACTAGTCTGGGGAAAGGGAAAAGAGAGATATGGTGACGGAGAGAGATATAGAACAAATGAATGAAAGATATGGAAAAGGGTAAGGATGAAAAAGGAAAGATTGTTCGCTGTTTGCTGGATGAGAACGAGAAGCTGGTGCGACTTGGATGGGGGCGGGATGGAGATCGAGGGAATGCCGGGGTTACTTGAAGTTCGAGAAATCAAAACTCATACCACAGGGCGGTAAAGCACACAAACAAAATATGCCCAGGAGACATGTGCTCCACACACATGCACACGCTTCTCAGCTTAAAATCAACGTGAAAACTCAGTTACAAATAAATATATGATTAGACATGAAATACATATCTGTTCCAACTGGCTTTTCATTTTTCAAGTTTCAAATTATTATCTTTATTACTCACGCTAAAACTGGGCTCATCAAATCCAGACAGCTTGGTATAAACCATCATCTGTAGTTCCTTGGTATTAAATCTCTACAGGTGCTGCTATTCCCAATATCTGAAGAAAAATACCAAACTATCCAACTTCACCTATCCATTTCCTCCAGAGATGCTGCCAGTCCCGCTGAGCTACGCAAGCATTTTGTGTCTATCTCTGGTATAAACCAGCAGCTGCAATTCATATTTTGGAGATACAGGCCCTTCGGCCCACTCTCGGTCTGAAGAAGACTTGACCAGAAACACTGGACAATTTACAATCTTTATCGAAGCCAATTGACCTACAAAATTGCACGTCTTTGGAGTGTGGGAGGAAACCGGAGCACCTGGAGAAAACCCACGCGGCCATAGGGAGAATGTGTAAACTTCGTGCAGACAAGCACCAGTAGTCTGGCGCTGCAGGGCAGTTATGCCCCTGTCCCACTTAGGCAATTTTGTAAGCTGGGGGCAGTTTTAGCTGTGAGGAGGATGCTAGGAGACTACAAGGTGACTTGGATAGGCTGGGTGAGTGGGCAAATGTTTGGCAGATGCAGTATAATGTGGATAAATGTGAGGTTATCCACTTTGGTGGCAAAAATAGGAAAACAGACTATTATCTAAATGGTGGCGATGAGGAAAAGGGGAGATGCAGCGCGACCTGGGTGTCATTGTACACCAGTCATTGAAAGTAGGCATGCAGGTGCAGCAGGCAGTGAAGAAAGCGAATGGTATGTTAGCTTTCATAGCACAAGGATTTGAGTATAGGAGCAGGGAGGTTCTACTTCAGTTGTATAGGGTCTTGGTGAGACTACACCTGGAGTATTGCGTATAGTTCTGGTCTCCAAATCTGAGGAAGGACATTATTGCCATAGAGGGAGTGCAGAGAAGGTTCACCAGACTGATTCCTGGGATGTCAGGACTGTCTTATGAACAAAGACTGCATAGACTCGATTTATACTCTCTAGAATTTAGGAGATTGAGAGGGAATCTTATAGAAACTTACAACATTCTTAAGGGTTTGGACAGGCTAGATGCAGGAAGATTGTTCCCGATGTTGGGGAGGTCCAGGACAAGGGGTCACAGCTTAAGGATAAGGGGGAAATAAGGGGAAAGATGAGAAGGACTTTTTTCACACAGAGAGTGGTGGGTCTCTGGAACTCTCTGCCACAGAGGGTAGTTGAGGCCAGTTAATTGGCTATATTTAAGAGGGAGTTCGATGTGGCCCTTGTGGCTAAGGGGATCAGAGGGTATGGAGAGAAGGCAGGTACGGGATACTGAGTTGGATGATCAGCCATGATCATATTGAATGGCGGTGCAGGCTCGAAGGGCCGAATGGCCTACTCCTGCACCTAATTTCTATGTTTCTATGTTTCTAGGAAACCTGAACGGAGACCTCTGGAGACTTTGCGCCCCACCCAAGGTTTCCGTGCGGTTCCCGGAGGTTTTTGTCCTCCGGCAACCACCTTCAACCACCATGGCAACCGGCTTCGACTAAAAAAATTACCGATTTTTAAAACGGAAACCACTTTCGACCATTAAGGGAGACTGACAAAAACCTCCGGGAACCGCACGGAAACCTTGGGTGGGGCGCAAAGTCTCCAGAGGTTTCCGTTCAGGTTTCCTAAGTGGGACAGGGGCATTTAACTCTAGCTCTGCGCCATCTGTTTATGTTATATTTTATGACTGTTCCCAAAGTATTTCTCTGTAGCCGACACCATCTCTCGTGTGCTCCGTATAAACTTTTTCCAGCTCTCTTTACACCCACTTATACTGAGAATTTATTACTAATGGGAACCCTACAAGATCGTTCCACACAAACAACACCCCGGGATCGTTAGAAATGCGAGTCGGTCGCTGTCAGAGGCAGAGTGCGGGGGGGAGCTGAGATAGAAGGAACGGGGGATGACGATGAAAAGACATTTTGTTGCAACGTTCAAAACCAGATTCGTTTTCAGACCGTCCTTCGCCTGGCGTTTGCTGCAGAGCAGTGGGCGGCGTTACCCGAGCACACGACTTCGCCAATCAAAGCCTGGTCTTTCAAACACACACACACAAAAGCTACGCAGCCAGAAAGCACTTTGAATTCCCAGCGGAGAGCCTGCGGCGTTGCTGCATCCGACCAAACCCTCCCCCGGCCCCCAACAACAGAGAAGCCACGGCCATTGACAGAGAAGCTGCTGGGACATTAAGGGCAGGGGACAATCCTCAATCAAGGGAGGGGATATCGCCCCGGGGGGGGTCCCAAGAGGGGCTTGGGTGCTTGGTTGAAGCACAGTTGAGAACACGGCCAAACATGTCACAAGGTCATAAGGTCATGTCAATAGTGATAGGAGCAGAATTAAGCCATTCGGCCCATCAAGTCTACTAGGCATGTTTCCTGGGCATATTTCGCTTGGGCAGCTTCCCATCCAGTGTTTTGCTTCAAGTAACCCCTGCAATCCCTCTCCATCCCTCCCCCACCCATTCAATCACGGCTGATCTATCTCTCCCTCCTGCCTTCTCCTCATAACCATATAACCATATAACAATTACAGCACGGAAACAGGCCTTCTCGGCCCTTCCAGTCCGTGCCGACCATTTATTTTCCCCTAGTCCCATCTACCTGCACTCAGACCATACCCCTCCATTCCCTTCCCGTCCATATACCTATCCACTTTACTTTTAAATGTTAAAATCGATCCTGCCTCCACCACTTCTGCAGGAAGATCATTCCACACAGCCACCACTCTCTGAGTAAAGAAGTTCCCCCTCATGTTACCCCTAAACTTCTGTCCCTTAATTCTCATGTCATGCCCTCTTGTTTCAATCTTTCCTACCCTCAATGGGAAAAGCTTATCCACGTCAACTCTGTCTATCCCTTTCATCATTTTAAAGACCTCAATCAAGTCCCCCCTTAACCTTCTGAAACCCCTGACACCCGTACAAATCAAGAGCCTATCTATCTCTGCCTTAAAATATCCATTGATTTGGCCTCCACAGCCTTCTGTAGTAAGGAATTCCATAGATTCACCATCCTCTGACTAAAGAAATCCCCCTCATCTCCTTCCTTTGTTTATTCTGTGACACTAATATGTTTAGGAACAGAATGAGGCCATTCGCCCCATCAAGTCCACACCATTCAACCCTGCCTGATCAATACATCCATTTAAATATTAATTCATATTAATGAATGTATAGACGCTGATGAATGTCAGAATTATTTGCACTGTTCTGTTTTGTATGTATATTATTTAATTATAGTCATAGAGTGATATAGTGTGGAAAAAGACCCTTCGGCCCAACTTGCCCACACCAGCCAACATGTCCCAGCTACACCTGTCCCACCTGCCCGCGTTTGGTCCATATCCCTCCAAACCTGTCCTATCCATGTAGCTGTCTAACTGTTTCTTAAACATTGGATAGTCCCAGCCTCAACTACCCCCCCTGGCAGCTTGTTCCATACACCCACCACCCTTTGTGTGACAAAGTTACCCCTCAGATTCCTATTAAATCACTCTCTATAGCTCAGACCCTCTAGTGCTGGCAACATCCTCGTAAAATTCTGAATACATTTTGGAAACTATCATGCCTGTGGTGAAATGCAACAAGGGAAGGTAAGGGACTCAACTCCGTAGTGGATTAGATTTTTGTTAAAATAAAGAAATTGGCATGCTTGAAACAGGCCATTTGGCCCATCATGTCTGTGTCGACTATTGGCTTACATAAACCTATTTTATTCTCCATATTTTTTCTTCAACTGCTCCTCCTGATTCCTATCATAGCAAACATAGAAAATTCGAGTAGGCAATTCGGCCCTTCAACCCAGCACCACCGTTCAATATGATCATAGCTGCTCATCCAGAAGCAGTATCCTGTTCCCGCTTTCTCCCCTGTTTGCCCTGATAGCTATACATTATCTAACTCTTCTGTACATCTGCCCTGGACAATTAACCGACCAATCTGCACGTCTTTGGGGTGTAGGGGGAATCCCCACAGGAAGAACGTGCATACTCCACCCAGACAGTAGCTCAAGTCAGAATTGAACCCGGGTTGCTGGAGCTGTTCAGCAGCAATTCTACCAGGGACTGCTTGGGAAATGATATTCTAAATCATGTTCAGTTTGCCACTGCTCACATAGGCTGCATAAAACAACTTCATGGAAGGGTCTCGACCCAAAACATCACCCATTCGGGGGTGGAAGATTGCAACCTTCACCTTGTCCGCCCTGTTTCGACTAATGCAATCAACTCGACGTGCACAAACGGAAGATCAAGTAGAACAAGTTGTCCAACAACTTTAGGCTTGCACAAAATAAGATCACCCATCCCTTCTCTCCAGAGATTGTGCCTGTCCCGCTGAGTTACTCCAGCATTTTGTGTCTATCCTCGATTTTAACGAGCATGTTCAGCCTGGTATAGCAATGGGTCCCATGGATGAGTATGCGGGTATAAGTGGAACCCGGCATCGCTACCGCAGCTGGAAGGACTTGGATTGACAAAGTAACTCAACCGGTCATGGAGGCTACCACCCCCACAATTCCCAGCGGCGGAGAAATGCCCCTATCTATTAACTAGGGAGGGCGAGGCACAGAATCAACTCTGCACCAGAATATGTGGCAAGGACCCTGCAGAATAGATGGTGGTTTCAACCGAAGATAGACGCAGATAGCTGGAGTACAGTGCTGGACTTACCTATAAATAAGTTATAGCTTAGGGCCACACACCCTCGGGGGGGGGGGGGCTCATTTTTTTGATTTTTTTTAAAATTTTATCATTTTTTACCCGAATTTTTTTAGAGAAGGGCCTCAAATTTCATACAGCTTAGGGCCTCAGCAGGTGAAAGTCCGGCCCTGCTGGAGTAATTCAGCATCTCTGGAGAAAAGGGCCAGGGAACATCTGGACACATTTAAGGGCGCATTTCTAATTTACCCACTCGACAACCGTTCCCTTCGGTCGGTGGTAGTCGGGAAATTTAGTCTGGTAGAAGATTAAGACACTATTCATTTTTAAAATTAAGCAAAAAAAACCATGTGCAAAGGGCGGTTTCACCCTGGAGGTGGCGCCCCAACTACCAACAAAAATCAGACAGCCATCCCCGGCCAGAGCTGCAGACCAAAGATCCTATAGCGATAGAGGATCTTTGCTGGAGTCTTGGCTGCTCACATGCTGTGTCAAGAGGCAATGGTGTTTAATTATTATGTTGCCAGGGGCTCGGAGCAATTACATTCTCGCCTGTTGCTGCTTTACAACAATCTGTATACAACAAATGAATACACAAAATATGCAGAAAGGAACGGCAGGTGCCGGTATAAACCGAAGATAGAATCACTAAAATAAATATACAAGTACTAAGCAGGTCCTATCGCAACGTTTAAGTAACACTTTTTAGTCGTGAGCGTAGATAGATGGATGGTCGGTTTAGATGGATGTGGGACAAAGGCAGGCAGGTGGGACTAGTGTAGATGGGACATGTTTCCACGCTCTGTGACTCTGGGACAAGTAGAACACAAAGTGCTGGTGGATCTCAGCGGGTCAGGCAGCATCCGTGGCGGGGAATGAAACTGATGGGACAGCGGGCCGTGGGGTGAATGGAACCGGGCAAACTCAGAAACGACAGCGCTGACATTGCCTGCCTTTCATTTCCCAGAGTCTGGTGACTCCCGATTGTAAACTCTTGCTGTTACCCGAGAACCCAGGTGGCTCCCGAGACAAGAGCAAGATATTGTCTCCAGAGATAGAGGGAGGGGAGGGGGGATTATGGATGGGGGGGGGGGGGGGGGGGGGGGCGGAAGTGGGAAGGGGAGGGGAAGGGGGAATTCGGCGAGAGACAGGAGAGCAGGTGTTAGATGAAAAGCCAATCGAGAAAAGCCGGCAGGGAATCACCCTTTATACTGCAGGTGCTGGAAACCTGCAATTATAAATAAAAGGAAACGTTTTAGATGCTTCTAAATGCTCCCAGGGTTTTATGTTTTAAAATGAAATGCGCTCCTGGGTATTTCTGCAAGGGAAAAACAACTAAAGCAGCCCCCCCAAAAAAAAAATTACATTAGGCTCAGGAACGTAAATCATGGTTCTGCAGAACCTTGGATTCATTAAAGAGAAATAAAATCCAATTGATTGTGCAGATTTGGGGAGATTTATAACTCCCGAACGTTTCACTGTCTATGCGAAGATGGCACGGGAAAGTCGTGTGTGTATGCGTTAGTGTTGTGTGTAAGTGTAACAGTGTGTGTGACAGTGTGTGTGCGTCAGTGTGTGTGTCATAGTGTGTGTTTGTGCCAGTTTGTGTGTGTCAGAGTCTGTGTGCGACAGAGTGTGTGCGCCAGAATGTGTGTGTGTATGTGAGAAACTGTGTGTCAGATTGTGTGTGTCAGTGTGTGGGGCAGTGTGTGCGCGTGTGAGTGGGGGGGGGGGTGTGTGTGAGAGTGGGGGGTGTTTTGGAGTGTGTGTGTGGGGGGTGGTGTGTGTGTGGGGGGGGGTGGTGTGTGTGTGTGGGGGGGGGGGGGGTGGTGTGTGTGTGTGTGTGGGGGGGGTGGTGTGTGTGTGTGTGGGGGGGTGGTGTGTGTGTGTGGGGGGGGTGTGTGTGTGTGAGTGGGTGTGTGTGGGGGGGGCTGATTTTGGTGTGCGTGTGAGTGTGTGTGTGAGTTAGTGTGTGTGAGTGCGGGGGGTGTTTTTGGTGTGTGGGTGTGTGTGTGTGTGGGGAGGAGGTGGGGGAGGAGTGTGTGCGTAAATCCATCCTCTCTCATTGGGAAAGCGCTGCACCAAAAAATAAGATGTGCAGTCAGTCGTGTGTGGAAGGGAGAGAGATTGTGGAACTGGGGGTGCTGGGGGGGGGGGGGGGGGGGGGTATTAGAATGACGGGTGTCTGATTAGCAGATCCAGATGGCCATTAAACCTGCTTTAACGCCACAAGGAATGCTGTTTCAACTCTGCACCTCACACACTCGCCACTACACACCTCGACCCACCAGGCAGAAGTTATAAGCGGAGCACTGAGTGAAAGGTTGGGAAATTGCTGTATTACCCCCGGTCAGCACAGATGGTTTGATTAATAATGTTCAGGTCACCAGCTACACTTGGCGATCCCGGGACATCTGTGCCCCGGTCCGGGATCCTGCCGATGCCTCTCTTCAAGGCTCTCGCTATTCACTGGGGAACCGAGAACCGCCCAATTGTTCACACTCCCAGCATTTATGAGGAATATCGTTGCCGCAGCCAAATAGCTGCCTCAGCAGGTCGCGGGGTTGGGGTCGTGGGGTGGCCCTAAGGGAGGGTAGTTCTACACTTCGGCAGCCTGGTGCCCAGTACCCCGCTCCCAGCATATGGACAGCGATCTGGGTTCAATAACGTTTGCTTAATTCATATGGACTTCCCACAGCCATCAGAAACAGCAGGGAGGATATCCTGTCAGACCACAGACAGACAGAGAGATAGACAATAGACAATAGTTGCAGGAGGAGGCCTTTGGCCCCTCGAGCCAGCACAGATATACCCACCAGAGCCCAGACATCGAGACAGACACCCCTATGTCAGCCACTGCCAGGTGCCCCATGAAACACAGACAGGTACCTCTGTCAAAGCACGGGACCAGCAAGCCGAACCGAGTTATTGCACAATCAGGTTAAGGTGCAGGTTCAATCAAAATCTAGCGTGCAGCAGCCTCACAGGCACAAAGGCTCAGACTAATTGTATACTTGAAGGGCACTTAAAGAGCGTTGGGGATGGCACTGGCAGCATTGAGTTTCAGTTTAATTTATTGTCACATGTACCGAGGTGGCAGTTTTTGCTGCACGCTAACCAGTCATCTGTACGTGGCTGCACAGTGGTGGATGTACACGGGGTAACGAAGGGGGCTGAGCCGGTGTTGAGGATTATCTGGGAGGGTGATTTGTCCCCCTATCTATGTGTGGAGAGGGCAGAGCGGACGGAGTGGGCCCAACACACAGACCATCCGACAGTTGCAAGCCGATATGACCCACCAGTCACAATCTCCACGGGACCCGCGTCGACCTGCTCAGAACCAAAGGGGAGTGGAGGGAGGGGATGGGGGGGGGGGTTGAGGGAGAGGTTGGGGGGGGAAGTCAGTCTCGATCTCCAGTGGCCAGGCGAGAAGAGGGTCCAGTAGGAATGAAGGCTGAGTGGCCTATCTTACATACTACATAGAGCGCAGAAACAGGCCCTTCGGCCCATAATGTCTGTGTCGAACATGATGCCAAGGACAACTAATGAATGGTTACACAGTGGGGCAGCGGTAGAGTTGCCGCCTTACAGCGCCAGAGACCCGGGTTCGATCCTGACTACGGGTGCTGTCCGTATGTGGTTTATACATTCTCCCCGGGATCGAGTGGGTTTTCTCAGGGTGCTCCGGTCTCCTCCCAAACTCCAAAGACGTACCGGCTTGTAGATTAATTGCCTCCGGTAAAATTGTAAACGTGCCCCTAGCGTGTAGGGTAGTGCTGGTAAGTCACACGGATCTCTGCCCGATTCGCTCCATGGCGGCAACTGCAGTGTGATCCGCACTGCAGATGCTGCAAGTGTCATTTGGGGACAGAATGCACAGGCTATACCACCAGGCGCCTTGCCAAGTGGGCTGGGGTGGCCTGCTCACCACGTTGTATGTCTGAAGTAAACTAAAGTAACCGCTTCTGCCTGCACATGATCCATATATTTCCATTCCCTGCATATCCATGTGCTTATCTAAAAGCCTCTTAAACACCACTGTTGTGTCTGCTTCCAGCACCAACCCTGGAAGTGTGTTCCAGGCACCCACCACTGTGTGAGTAAACTTGCCCCAAGTATCTCCTTTGAACCCCCCCTCCCCTCGCATTTCAAAGATTTGTCCCCCACCAACAAACGTTTCCAGCCCGTGAATTAGGTTCTAACTGGCCAGCCAATTCTATGCCGCTCATAATTGTATCTACGTCTCTCAGGCCTCCAAAGCTCTAGAGAAAGCAATCCGAGTTTGCTCAGCCGCTCTCCACAGGCAATGCCCTCTAATTTAGATAGGCACCAAATGCTGGAGTAACTCAGCGGGCCAGGCAGCATCTGTGGAGAAAAGGAATCGGTGACATTTCGGGTTGAAACCCTTCTTCAGTCCCGAGGCGTCACCTATTCCTTTGCTCCAGAGGTGATGCCTGGCCCGCTGAGTTACTCCAGCATTTTGTGCCTATCCTCGGTGTAAACCAGCATCTGCAGTTCCTTCCTGCACCTTCTAATCCACACAGCATTCTGGTAAACCTCTTCTGCAGCTGCCTCCCCGTCCTTCCTGCAATGGGGCGACCAGAACTGCAGCCTAACCAACGCTGTGTAAACTGCAACCTGACCTCCAACCCTCAATGCTCAGACCGATGAAGGCAAGCGTACCAGAATCACAGAAATTAGGTGCAGGAATAGGCCATTCAGCCCTTCGAGCCTGCACCGCCATTCAATATGATCATGGCTGATCATCCAGCTCAGTATCCCGTACCTGCCTTCTCTCCATACCCCCTGATCCCTTTAGCCACAAGGGCCACATCTAACTCCCTCTTAAATATAGCCAATGAACTGGCCTCAACTACCTTCTGTGGCAGAGAATTCCACAGACTCACCACTCTCTGTGTGAAAAAAGATCTTCTCATCTCGGTCCTAAAAGACTTCCCCCTTATCCTTAAACTGTGACCCCTTGTTCTGGAGTTCCCCAACATCGGGAACAATCTTCCTGCATCTAGCCTGCCCAACCCCTTAAGAATTTTGTAAACCTCTATAAGATCCCCCCTCAATCTCCTAAATTCCAGCAAGTACAAGCCGAGTCTGTCCAGCCTTTCTTCATATGGAAGTCCTACCATCCTAGGAATCAGTCTGGTAACCAGTACCATACTATTCCTACTCCTGTTGCCACTAATGGTGTGCACCCCAAGATCCCTATGTACATCAATGCTATCTAGTGTCAGAGCACTAACTTAATGCGTTGCCCTTACATTTGACCTTCGTTATGCTAAACGCAGCGTTTTATTAACGTGCAAATTGTGGAAATGGGATTTGCGCAGCATTCTTAGCTCAATCCTCAAACCACGAGAATTAGGAGAAGTCTTGTAATTTAACCCGCGGGGATTGTCTGAGTGAGTGAATGGCCGCTATCTGCAGTGGCCGCTTCTCCCAGCACCGCGCAGACAGTTGTAATTAAGAGGGGGGGTGGCTGGTATTTTGAAGATGTTGGCGAGAATTATTTAATGGGGGTCGCAACGTTTCTGATTCCTTGTACACGGGGCTGGGGTTGCAAGCTGTTCGTTAATGAGACAGACCTGCCCGATTCGCTCCACGGAGGCAACTGCAGTGTGATCCGCACTGCAGATGCTGCAAGTGTCCCTTGGGGACGGAATGCACAAGCTATACAACCAGGCACCTTGCCAAGAAAAAAAATACTTAGGCAAGTTGAAGACTTACTCCTTTTATCTCTCTCTCTCTCTCTCTCTCTCTTAACCATTGCATGAAGCGACTAACTCGTGACTCGACCCGGCTCGCAATGCACACTCTGCCGCTTACCTTACACGATATTCAGACGCGAATCCCTCTCTCGTTCCCACACCAGACAGAATTCCCCGCCTCCCCCTGCCTACAGCGGCCCAGCGAAGCGATACATAGAAGATAGACGCAGAATGCTGGAGTAACACAGCGGGACAGGCAGCATCTCTGGGTGGAAGGCAATTGGGGAAGGAGACGAGAGGGGTGTGGGGGGCTTGTGTTCAAAATTTAAACCCGAATGCTTTTCTTCTGGAAATATCTATAATATATTTCTGCAGATATTCTGCTAATATCTACGAGGCAGTTCAACATCTGGAGCCCCACCGAGATCAGATGCCTTTGAACAGAACGCCATTCGGTTCAGAAACCTGGAATCTCTTGAATGCACTCTACTGGGTTAAAGGTTGGGTCGGAGAGTGGCGCAGCTGGTAGAGCTGCTGCCTTCACAGCCCCGGGGACCCGGGTTCGATCCTGACCTCGGGTGCTGTCTGTGTGGTGTTTGCACGTTCTCCATATGGCCGCGTGGGATAGTATGAGGATAGAACTAGTTTAAACTGGTGAGCAATCCGATGTACAAAGTCTGAAGAAGGGGCCCGAAATATCACCCACCCTTTATCATCCCGAGATGCTGAGTTTCTTCAGTATAAACCAGCAGATAAATCTCAGTTCCCAAGACCCTCAGTGCTCAGTTCCCAAGACCCTCATACCACTCTGACCGACATCCGCACCTCCACTGCGGGAGATAAGATAAGACTAATGGCACTTCAAAGTCACATTGAAAAGAAATGACTGCAGCGACGGGGCAGCCGGCCTCGGGTGCAAAATTAAAATGAGAAATGGATTTGGACGGTGAAAGTAATTAATTGCACACATTTTGAGTCAATTCGGTTATTCCTCGATTATAGTGCCAGGACTGCCTAAACGGGCCGAGTGGCTACCGCCTTTAATGATTCTTGTGGTAGCTGCAGTCTTGTGCTGCAGTGAACGCATGGACACGCCTCCAGCTCGGCCAAGCGAGTGACTGTGAAACCACCGCCTCCCACAACCCCTCTGTGGTGGGCGATTTATACCTCTCTTCCGCACACACATGCACAGAATCCCCGAGCCAGCTGCAGCTTGTACCAGCAACGAGCTTGAAGAAACCGTCTCCAAATGTCTGACTCTCACCAAGGTGAGAAGAGGTGGTAGAGACAAGGAACTGCAGATGCTGTTTTTTTGTTTTTTAAAGACACAAAGTGCTGGAGTAACACAGCGAGTCAGGCAGTCATAAGGCGATAAGTGATAGGAGCAGAATTAGGCCATTCAGCCCATCAAGTCTGCTCAAGTCTATAGTATTTCTGGAGAACATGGATAGGCGATGTTTTGGCTCAGGGTCCTTCTTCAGACTGACAGTTGTTTCCTGGTCAAAGGGGCAAGGGCATTTGACTTATTTGCACACCAATTTATAAGTTCATAAGCTCATAGAAACGTAAATAGGCCATTCGGCCCATCTAGTCTACTCTGGCATTCAATCATGGCTGAACAATCCCTCATAACCTCATTCTCCTGCCTTCTCCCCATCACTCCCCATCACCCCTGCGACCAATATAAGAATCGGTCAACCTCCGCTTTAAAAATGCCCAATGACATGGCCTCCACGGCAGTCGGTGGCAATGAATTCCACAGATTCACCACCCTGTGACGGAAGAAACCATCTTGTTTCTGAAGGCAGGTCCTTTTATTCTGAAGCTGAATTTGCTTTTACCATTTAAATTTCTTGCAAAAGGAAAGAATTCTTCACGGCCAATTAAATACTCAAAGATAAGATTATTAAAATCTGATTAAAAAATCAAAACCTTTCCACAACGGGGTTCCTAACACTCCAAGTGCTTGACAACCAATGAGGTATTTCTAATGCAGAAATGCATTGGTGCAAAGCGGGCTGGCACAGTGACAAGGGGGAACACTGGAAGAGAGCCAAAACCTCAGAATTAAAGGACGTTCTTTTAGGAAGGAGGTGAGGAGGGATTTCTTTCATCAGAGGGTGGTGAATCTGTGGAATTCTTCGCCACAGAAGGCTGTGGAGGCAAAGTCTGCGGATATATTTAAGGCAGAGATGGATAGATCCTTGATTTGGACGGGTATCAGAAGTTATGGGGAGAAGGCAGGAGAATGGGTTTAGGAGGGAGAGATAGATCAGCCGTGATTTAATGGCGGAGTAGACCTGATGGGCCGAATGGCCTAATTCTACTCCTATCACATGATCTTATGAAAGGTAATAGGTGAACACAGGTGGGGGGGGGGTGGGGGGGATGTTTGATCGGCAGAGGGTAAAATGGTACTTTATGGAACTTTATTTGCCACGGGTACAGTGAATTTCGTTTTTGTTGGCAATGCAGTACATGCATCATTAGACATAAGCACTAAGATACATCTGAGATAAACATCGGAGGTACAGCACAAGTGCTGAGACAGTATACAGAGTTACCAGTGTTGGTGTCATTTTCAAGCCTCATAGAAACATAGAAATTAGGTGCAGGAGTAGACCATTCGGCCCTTCGAGCCTGCACCGCCATTCAATATGATCATGGCTGATCATCCAACTCAGTATCCCGTACCTGCCTTCTCTCCATACCCTCTGATCCCCTTAGCCACAAGGGCCACATCTAACTCCCTCTTAACTATAGCCAATGAACTGGCCTCAACTACCCTCTGTGGCAGAGAGTTCCAGAGACTCACCACTCTCTGTGTGAAAAAAGTCTTTCTCATCTCGGTCTTAAAGGATTTTCCCCTTATCCTTAAGCTGTGACCCCTTGTCCTGGACTTCCCCAACATCGGGAACAATCTTCCTGCATCTAGCCTGTCCAACCCCTTAAGAATTTTGTATGTTTCTATAAAATCCCCTCTCAATCACCTAAATTCTAGAGAGTCCATCCAAAAACCGAGTTCATCCAGTCTTTCTTCATAAGACAGTCCTGACATCCCAGGAATCAGTCTGGTGAACCTTCTCTGCACTCCCTCTATGGAAATAATGTCCTTCCTCAGATTTGGAGATCAAAACTGTACGCAATACTCTAGGTGTGGACTCACCAAGACCCTATACAACTGAAGTAGAACCTCCCTGTGTGAAAAAAGTCTTTCACATTTAAATTTCTTGAAAAGGAAAGAATTCTTCACGGCCAATTAAATACTCAAAGATAAGATTATTAAAATCTGATTAAAAAATCAAAACCTTTCCACAACGGGGTTCCTCAAAGGCTTAAGGTTGGACAAAGGCTGTGCGGCAAAATAATTGAAAAGCTGTGAAGTGTGAAGCCGGCGGAAGGGATGTAGGTGATTGTATTTGTGTGGGACGTCCTATGATAAGTGACGGGCAAGAATGTGAACGGGTGTATGGGGAAATATCCCTCACTATGTTCGCACAGTTTCGAACACAGTTGAGCTTGTAATTCCTCCCCAGATAAAAGTGTCTGGCAACATCTCTGACAATGCAGCATTCCCTTGGCAGTAATCATCTTCCAGACTCAGTGCCAAGAGTGTTATCCACTAAGCCACAGCAGGCATGATGATTAGTAGGAATCAGTCTGCAAAAGGAATCCAGCTACACGTTGTACCTTGGGACCACTCAGCAAAAGGGCCAGCCTTCCAAAGACATGTCCCCTTTGCCTGCCACCTCTTCTGTGAAGTTGTACATGTAAATGGAGAGACTAAATAATATTTTTAAAGAAGGAACTGCAGATGCTGGAGAATCGAGGGTTACACAAAAAGCTGGAGAAACTCAGCGGGTGCAGCAGCATCTAAGGAGCGAAGGAGATAGGC
This sequence comes from Raja brachyura, assembly GCA_963514005.1. The sequence goes on along the minus strand of CAUPSL010001252.1, from coordinate 29,343 downwards.
GACGTTTCGGGTCGAGACCCTTCTTCAGACTGGTCAGGGATTAGGGAAATGAGAGATATAGACAGTGATGTGGAGAGATAAAGAACAATGAATGAAAGATATTCAAAAAAGTATCGATGATAAAGGAAACAGGCCATTGTAGGCTGTTTGTAGTGTGAAAATGAGAAGCTAGTGCGACTTGGGTGGGGGAGATGGAGAAGGAATGTCAGGGCCCGAGGGCTGAGGGAGAGGTGGGGAGGGGGAGGGGGCAGTCTGGGTTAACAGAATTGAGAAAATTCAATGTTAAAGCCCAGAGGATGCAGACTCCCCAAGCGGAATATGAGGTGCTGTTCCTCCAACTTGCGGTGTTGCTCACTCTGGCCGTGGAGGAGGCCCAGGACCGAGAGGTCGGATACGGAATGGGAGGGGGAGTTGAAGTGCTGAGCCACCGGGAGGTCGGGTTGGAGACTAAATAATACATTGGTCATATTCTTGCTCTCGTACTCCAGCAGAAAGAACAGATAATGTTGAGAACCCTACCAGTGTGGCTGAGGATTTGAGCTAAATAAGTGACAAAACGATTAATGAATCAGCTATGAAGATGAAACTGACTGATTTGGCATCAAGGGATATCTCCCTTATTCGTTACGGCAGACACAACAAGGGTGGCACGGTGGCGCAGCGGTAGAGTTGCTGCCTTACAGCGCTTGCAGACCCGGGTTCGATCCCGACTATGGGTGCTGTCTGTACGGAGTTTGTATGTTCTCCCCGTGACCACATGGGTTTTCTCCGAGATCTTCCTCCCACACACCAAAGACGTACAGGTTTGTAGATTAATTGGCTGGTATAAGTGTGTAAATTGTCCCAAGTGCGTGTAGGATAGTGTTAAAGTGCAAGGGTCACTGGTTGTTGCAGACACCGTGTCACAAAGGCACCAGTCTCAGCGCTGTATCTCCAAACTAAACTAAAATGGTTGACTCTAACCCATTTTCTGTAGACGACACACAGTGTCCTCTCCTTCATGAGTAATAATAAGCCAAGGGCTAGGTTACTGGGATTCCTAAGATGCGGTGGGCTGTACAAGGTGAACAACATCCCTTTTTGTGTTGGCTTTTCCCTCTCCAAGTCATCCAGCATGATAGATTGGGATCATCGGGGAGACACACAGAGTCTCTTGCTGAGGGCAGCGGAATCGAGAGCCAGAGGACATGGGTTTAAGGTGAGGGGCGAAAGATTTAACCCGAGGGGCAAACACACAGAGGGTGTTGGGTGTATGGAGCGAGCTGTCGGAGGAGGTAGTTGAGAGTGCATTGGTTCAGTCACATAGATAGGACAGGTTTAGAGGGATATGGGCCAAATGCAGGCAGGTGAGACTAGTGTAGATGGGACATGTTGGCTGGTGTGGGCAAATTGGGCCGGAAGGCCTGTTTCCACGTTGTTTAACTAGGATTCTATGATAATCTAAGTATAAAATAAGAGAAAATGACCTTGACATTAACAATGAAACTCCTGATCCGTCTAAATACCTCTGCCATATTGAAGGTTATTAATAAATCATCAGCACTCCGGGCAAGACCGGAGAGATAAAATTAAAGACAGCCATTCATTAATTCTTCATCACAGTGAACAGAACTGAGCAAATATCTTGTTGAAATGAACTGAAAATGATGCAGCTCCTTTGCTGTTCTTGCAGGACATCATTTATTCAGTATGTTCTTAATAGTAGTTAAAATTGAACCATTCCTAACTTCATGGCAGCAGATGAATGTGCCGGAGAATGGACACTATCCAGTTTTTGGTTTTAGGTGTACAGCTGGGGACAATTTACAGAAGCCAATTAACCTCGAAACCTGCACGTCATTGGAATGTGGGAGGAAACCGGAGCACCCGGAGAAAACCCAGGATGAATGTATAAACTCTGTACAGACAGCACCCGAGTTTAGGATTGAACACGGGTCTCTTGATCTGCGAAGCGCCAACTCTATCGCTGTGCCACTGTGCAACCCTCATTTCGGAGACATTTAGACAGGTACATAGATAGGACAGGTTTCGAGGGATATGGACCAAATGCAGGCAGGTGGGACTAATGTAGATGGGACATGTTGATGGGTGTGGGCAGGTTGGGCTGAAGGACATGTTTCCACGCTGGATGACTCTACGACTCCCAACTTAATGCGTCTCTAATTTATCAATAGCTTCCATATGCTTGTACTGAAAGCTGTTCTCATGGCACAGAAATGGGACCTTCCGCCCATCGTAACCATTCTGCTTTTATCGTCCATCTATATTAATCCCATTGGCCGACATTAGGTCCATATCCTTTTAGCCTTGCCTCTCTGTCTCTCTTTAAATGCCTGTGAAACATAATGGTTGTAATTCTCCTGTCAGCATGTTCCAGATTTCAATCTCTCTGTGTGTAAAGAAACGTTCTCCTCAGATCCCTTCCTCTCACCTAAACCTAAGCTCTCTAGTTTTTGATACCCCTACCATGACTATCTACCTTACATACGCCTCCCATCATTTACTGTGCCTCCAGCAGAAATATTCCTCCCCGAGATCGGTCTCTCTCACTACAGCAAAACCAGCCCAGCCCATCCAATCCCTTCCTGTAAAGTTCTCCATCCCGGTGACCATATAGAAACAAGGAACTACAGATGCTAGTTTACGAAGGAAAGACACAAGACCCACTGGAGGAGCTCTGCGGGTCAGGCAGCATCCCTGGAGAACATGGATGGGTGACGTTTTGGGTCGGGACACTTCTGAAGACTGATTGCAGGGGGGGTGGGATAAAGAAAGTCACAAGGGTCACTCGACTGCACTGTTCTAGCTCTCTCCTCTCCCCTGCAACCAGTCTGGAGAAGGGGCTTGACTTGAAAAGTCACCTATCCATGTTCTCCAGGGATGCTGCATGATGCGCTGAGTTACTCCAGCGTTTTGTGTCTGATCCCGGTGACCAGACCTGTAATACAATATTTGCTGACTTACCCTTTTGTGTACAACATGCCACAGACAGAAATCACAACAAGATGTCTGGGCAGCTTGCATTCACTTGAAAGTGCCTTTGGGCAGCTGTAAAACACCTTGACGATCATGTGGACATGGAATCTATCCATAGATTCGAATTATTTTAGTCCTTCGAATGTATCAGCTCAAAGGTGGTCGGACCGAGATGTTTCAGCAAGTGTCAGTGAGGAAGGGCTCCTACATTAAATAAACCTTTAGATGGACTGACCCCCCCACCATAGAAGCGATCTATCACAGTCGCTGCCTCAAAAAGGCAGCCAACATCAGCAAAGACCCACACCATCCTGGCCACACACTCATTTTTCCGTTGCCATCGGGCAAAAGGTACAGGTGCCTGAAATCAGGAACATCCAGGTTCAGGAACAGCTACTTCCCCACAGCCACCAGGCTATTAAACTCGCCGTCAAACAAACTCTGGTCAATAACAGCCTATGGCACTTTGTCTGTTTATTTATTGTGTATATGTGTGGTCTATGGTGTATAGACACACTGAACTTGTATCTCCTGTTCCGTATGATGTTTGCATTTTCTGTTCTGCTGTAGCAAGCAAGAATTTCATAGTCCTATCTGGGACACATGACAATAAAACTCTTGATTCTTGACTCTTGATGAGCAACAGGGGTTTTCGAGAGCTCGAGATGTCTCAGGAACCCCTGGTCGCCATTCCCAATGTTCCACTTTGGTGGCCTGGTGTTAAAATCAGTGATTTGTGCATTAAATGCATAAAATCAGTGCAAGCTTTTATGGTTGGCAATATGGGCCAGGGAGAATTGCAGAGCTTCTGAGGCCTAGGTTGTACGTTTCAGAGACCTGGAAGTTGCAAAATGGCACCGATCTGTGCAATCAGTTGGCGATCTCAATGTTTATTACATGTAGGGCCCCCTCCTCACTGACACCTGCGACTCTCTGTATGCTTACCGCAGTCGTTGCCTCAAAAAGGCTGGCAGCATCATCAAGGACCCACACCATCCTGGCCACACACCCATCTCCCCTGCTACCTTCAGGTAGAAGGTACAGGAGCCTGAAGACTGCAACGACCAGGTTCAGGAATAGCTACTTCCCCACAGCCATCAGGCTATTAAACCTGGCTCGGACAAAACTCTGATAACTAATAACCCATTATCTGTAATTTGCACTTTATTTGTTTATTTATTCCTGTGTGTATATATTTATATAATGGCATATAGACACACTGATCTGTTTTGTAGTCAATGCCTACTATGTTCTGTTGTGCTGAAGCAAAGCATGAATTTCATTGTCCTATCAGGGACACATGAGAGTAAACTCACTTGAACTTGGTCGTACTCCTGTGCGGTGATGTTTTGACAGGCAACAGGCAGAACATGCATTTCTGTACACATGACGGAATGTAAAGAATGGGGTGGCACTCTGGTGCAATGGTAGATTTGCAGTCTGACACCGCCAGAGATCTGGGTTCGATCCTGACGACGGGTACTGTCCGCATGGAGTTTGCACGCTCATTCACCCCATGACTGTGTGGGTTTCCTCCAGGAGCTCCAGTTTCCTCACACATTCCAGAGACAGACAGGTTTGTAATTTAAATTAGCTTCGGTAAAAAATGGGTAAGTTAGCCCTAGTGTGTCGGGTAGTGCTAGTGTGTGGGATGAGTGCTGGTCGACGTGGACTTGGCGGGCCGAGGAGCCCTGTACTGCATCTGTAAACTCAACTGCACCAAACCAAACCAAGTATAGGTCTCTACACGGTGCAATGAAGTGCGGTAGGGGGTTGGGATGGTGGAGGGAGGATGTGAAAAGAGAATTGAGAGATTGGATAATTGTACCTTGGTGAGAAAATAAAAGATAAAGCAATGGTCCAACTTTCTCCATGGAAAGTTAAAGGCCTTCGTTCTCGGAATTGCATTGTGGAATCCCTGGAGCTGAATAGGCTAAATGGGATCTAATCCTTATTGTAAGCGGATCAATCTCCCATTCAAGCAAAGCAGCTGCAGTATCAGTAAGTAGCTGCAAATGGCAGAGGGCAGTGTAACTGTTAGGTGAAATTCAATCCGCTCCCTCTCCTCAGTGTGCTGAGTGAGGCACTTACATCACCGGGATATGGATCTGGACAAAGACCGGCCTCTCACTCACATAATCTCTGCCTTAGAGCAGTACATCGCAATGCTCTGGTTCATTTGTGTCGATGGCTTTGGTGACTGGCTGGTCCCTCTGCACACCAAGAACTAGCACATTAGACAGCGTAAACCATTCCCAGTTTATGTGTTAATTTGGTCCCATTCATTAAAAAAACATTTATACAGGTAAAGGGATGTGGGCCAAATGCAGGCAGATGGGACTAGATGGGATAGGTTGGCTGGTATGGGCAAGTTGGGCCGAAGGGCCTTTATCCCCACTGTGGGACTATATGACACTATTCCACCTGCTGTGTATTCCTCCCTCCGGCTTCACATTTCAAGCCTCTTTTCTCCTTACCTGACATCCTCTTCTCTCCTTATTTTCCCTTCCCACTTTCTCCACCCACCTACCAAGCAATCCACCCCCTCACCTATACGCATCCATCACCTGCCTGCCTTTGTCCCACTCCCTACCTTCTGTTGAGTTTAGAGTTACAGCATTTAAACAGGCCCTTTGGCCCACCGGTACCTCTTTTAGAACTACGATCAGTCTGAAGAAGGGTCCTGACACGAAACATCACCTATCCATGTTTTCCAGAGATGCTGCCTGACCCACTGAGTTAGTCTTTCACGCATTCATTCATTTGCTCAACACCCTTTCAGAAATATTGTTCCCTCACCAAACACAAAGTGCTGGAAGATCTCGGCAGGTCAGGCAGCATCTGGGGTGGGAATGGACACATTAAGTTTGGGTTTTGGTCCCTTCCTCGATGCCTTCATGTTGCCCAGCCCATGGAGTCCCACCAGCACTTTGTGTTTTACTCAAGATCCCAGCATCTGCAGTATCTTGTATCTTCATACATCAGCCCACACATTCTCTGCTGCTGAACCCTAACTTGTCTTCTGTCTTTCCCACTATTGACAAATTAAATAAATAAGTAAGTTTATTGGCCAAGTATTCACATACAAGGAATTTGCCTTGGTGCTCCACCCACGAGTAACAACATGACATACAGTGACACTTACGAATGACTCAGAAAACACTAGACATTAATAATAATAAAACATTCATGATAAAACACGGTGAAGACCACACCACACCGCCCGCGCTCACAACAGCCACAGCAAACTCAGTTGCAGCACAGCTGGTGGCAAACGGTCGTACCAAAACCGGCGCAGACCCACGGGAGAACACCGCCGGACAGCGGTAACAGACCGCCTACAACCAGCCAGCGCTCTCACCAAGCCCTTCGACCTAGAAGAACTCCAAGCTGCAATGAGCATGCTGAAACCTGGGAAAGCAGCAGGAATGGATGATGTACTGACGGAAATGATACAGCACCTGGCACCTAAACATAGAAACATAGAAAAATAGGTGCAGGAGTAGGCCATTTGGTCCTTCGAGCCTGCATCGCCATTCAATGTGATCATGGCTGATCATCCAACTCTGTATCCCGTACCTGCCATCTCTCCATACCCCCTGATCCTTTTAGCCACAAGCGCCACATCTAACGCCCTCTTAAATATAGCCAATGAACTGGCCTCAACTACCTTCTGTGGCAGAGAATTCCAGAGACTCACCACTCTCTGTGTAAAGAATGTTGTCCTCATCTCGGTCCTAAAGGAATTCCCCCTTATCCTTAAACTGTGACCCCCTTGTTCTGGACTCCCCCAACATCGGGAACAATCTTCCAGCATCTAGCTTGTCCAACCCCTTAAGAATTTTGTAAGTTTCTATAAGATCCACCCTCAATCTTGTAAATTCCAGCGAGTACAAGCAAAGACCTGGCTCCTAGCAATGCTGAACTCATGCCTGGCACAGGAAACAATCCCACCTGTACGGAGAAAGGCCAAGACAGTCGTAATTCCCAAACCTGGAAAGGACCCATCATCCCCAAAGAGCTACAGACCCATTTCCCTCCTCTGCATCACCTACAAGCTCTACGAGAGGCTACCACTCCAATGCCTTATGCCACTTATAGACTCCAAGCTTACTAAAGATCAAGCTGGCTTCTGCCCTGACAGCTCCTGTGCCGGGCAGCTACTGAACCTCACCCAACACATTGAGGATGGTTTTGAGTGCAAACTCATCACCGGAACACCTTTCATAGACCTCACCGCTGATACCGCACTGTCCAACACCGCACCATGATCAGGAAACGTTTTGACATGACTGGTGACCTCGACCTGTGCCAAGTCATCAAAAGCCTTCTCAACAACAGGCGCTTCCTCGTTCAACTAAATGACAAGAAGAGCAAATGGAAAGGCCAAAAGAATGGCCTATCACAAGGCAGCGTACTGGCCCCCCTCCTCTTCAACATCTACACCAACGACCAACCACTTCCCCCACAATGCCACCGCTTCATCTATGCTGATGACCTCTGCATCACCACCCAACAGGAGAACTTCCAGAAGATCCAGTCTGTCCTGGAAAGTGCCCTCCAAGAGATGACAACCTACTACATTAACAACCACCTGAAACCCAACCCATCAAAAACCCAACTATGCAGCTTCCATCTTAAAAATCGAGATGCAGGAAAACAACTGAGCGTCTCATGGGATGGCCGCAAACCCGCCAACCACTTCCACCCCATGTACCTCGGAGTCACACTCGACAGGACACTCTCTTTCAAAACCCACCTTCAGAACACCAAAGCCAAGGTCAACACTCGCAACAACATCCTGCGCAAACTGGTAAACTCAAAGTGGGGCACTAATCCACCAACCATCCATGCAACTGCCCTAGCCAGCCCTGTGCTTCTCCACAGCTGAACACACACGCGTGCTCAAGCTGGAGCCGCTCCCACCACACCAAACTGGTTGACGCAACCCTCAACAACACCTGCCGCATTATCATGGGATGCATAAAGACAACACCAGTCCCGTGCCTCTACGCCCTAGCTGGTATTGCCCCCCCCCCCCCCCCCCCATATCAGACGATCCATCGTCGCCCAAGATGAGCGGAGAGCACAGGAGATCGATACCAGGCACCCCCTGCACGGACACACAGCACCTCCACCCCGACTGAAATCCAGAGCCAGTTTCTTGCAGACAGCCCCACCTCTCCAGACAACCAAAGAAACAGCAAGGACCAACATCTGGAAAGATGAATGGAACCAGCTCAACACACGAGCCCATGACTGGATGGAGAGAGGAATCACTCCGACTGAATGCCTCGCCAGCGGGCACGGCCTCCCATGGCCAACCTGGAAGACCCTCAACAGATTACGAGTGGAGCAGGGGAGGTGCAAAACACTTATGAAAGCATGGAACTACCAGGCAGAAGACACCTGCAGCTGTGGAGCAGTGCAGACAATGTCCCACCTACTGGGGGAGTGTGACAACGCCCCCCAGTGCAGCCCCCTGGACCTGGCAGAACTGACCCGACCCGACCAGCTGTGACCTGCACCAGATACTGGCAGAACGACATCTGAGATTGCAACGGACTCGAAGAAGAAGAATGATAAAACACCATTGATCAAGCATGTGAACCAACAAAATACCAACAGTGTCTCAGGCCTGAAACTTAACACCGTTTCCCTTTCCACAGATGCCGCCTGACCTGCTGAGTGTTTCTGTTTCTCATCAGATTTCCAGCAGTTTTTTTTGTTTTGCCATTTTAACAACTCTCCCAGATTTGGCCTGGTCCAATTTGTTCCCGACGGTTTTACAACCTGTTTTTTCTGGATGTTAATGCATCATAAGGAAATGCAGACTTAAGAATTAGGAGAAGTAGGAGTCTTGTGCATTGATCCTTGGAAAGGTCACAGTTGATTTGAAACTTCAGCCCCATTTTACAATCCGGTCCCTCTATCTCTCGGTCCCCTTTCTTTCCAACCACCTCAGCGCTTATGCACCCAGCACTGAGTGAGGTAGTAAACGAGGTCCGCTTTGAGGTGTAAAAAAATAATGGCAGGAATAGATCGGGTGATCGGAATTCTCTTGCCCAGAGTGGGGGAATCAAGGACCAGAGTGTAGAGGTTTCAGGTGAAGATGGGAAGATTTTATAGGAATCCGAGGGGTAACATTTTCACACAAAGGGTGGTGGGTGTGTGGAACCAGCTGCGAGAGGAGGTAGTTGAGGCTGGGACTGTCGCAACGTTTTAGAAGCAATGAGACAGGTACGTGGCTTGGGCAAGTTTGGAGGGAAATGGGCCAAACGCAGGCATGTGGGGGGGTGTAGATTGGACATATTGGTCGGTATGGGCAAGTTGGGCCGAAGGGCCTATTTGCACGCTGTATGACTAAGTAGGGTTGAAGTATTTGTCCTTCGCGGTTTGCTGTTGTGTCCAAAATCATCTAATTTCCTGACTAGGTATCGCAGCGGCACAGCAGAACCGCAGCCTCATCGCGCCTGAGTCCCGGGTTCGATCCTGACCTCGGGTCCTGGAGCTCGCCACGTGTCCACAGGGGTTTCGCTTTCACCTCCCAAGCGGGTTGGCAGGTTAGCTGATCGCCGTAAATTGCCCAGTGTGTAAAAAAAAACAGAAATGGAAGGGTCTCGACTGGAAAAGTCCTTCTATCCAGAGATGCTGCCTGTCCCGCTGAGTTACTCCAGCGTTCCATGTCCATCTGCAGAAATCTTTACATACCGTCAGCTACATACATCAATGTGAAGTTTAATGCCATCACATGCCAAGCGTCACACTGCGGAATTGTGGACAAACACCACAGCAGGAACGAGGAACTGCGGATGTGGAGGAAGGAACTGCAGGTGCTGGTTTACACCGAAGATAGACACAACATGCTGGAGTAACTCAGCGGGTCTGGAGACTTATTGGGTCTGTAGAAGGGTCTCGACCCGAAACGTCAGCTGTTCCTTTTCTCCAGAGATGCTGCTGAAAGAACTGCAGATGCTTGTAAATACACAATAGGACAAAAAGTGCTGGAGTAACTCGGGGGGGGGGGGGGTGGGGGCTTAGGCGGCATCTCTGGAGAACATGGACAGGTGACGTTTTTCGGAATCGAGACCCTTCTTCAGAGCCTTTAGAGAAATAATACAAGTACACTTAAAGACCCCCGACTGCACGTATAGAATGGGATTCAGTCCATTGTCTGTAGTTTACGTGCCGTCTGAAGAAGTGTCTCGACTCGAAATGTCACCCATTCCTTCTACCCAGAGATGTTGCCTGTCCCGCCGAGTAACTCCAGCATTTCGTGTCTATCTTCTGGCCTTTCGATCGCTTGATCCTCATCGCAGTATAAGACTGGGTCAGGCAATATGACCAGTGCAATTACAGACAGAAAAGACCTGGGATCCAAGCCCTCAGTCGTTACCTCTGTTCAGACGTGCCACCTGCATTTTCCGTTTACATTTCTGAATCTTCACATCTGTATATATTTTTTTAATTTAATTTGCCTTAAATAGGAGATCAGCCTCTGCAGAATTCGCGGTGTTAATAGCATTGACTCTACCTGAAGTCCCCAATCAAAACCGCCCCGAATCTCTCAACCCACTAATTACCCAGGATGATTTTAGGATGGGCTTTTCCCCCCTGTTTTATCCCACGGCGCTTTGGATAATTTGGCCATTTTAACACAATGAGGTTGGGTCCGGGGCGTGCGGTTGCCACACGCCGGGATGCGTTGGATTGGGAAGGGCAGGGTGTGCAGAGTTAGTCTGGCTGTGCAGAGCCGGCCAAATCCTCGCCGCCAGGCTGCAATGTGAAAGATGCAGCGGTTTTCGACATGGCGAGATTTTGCCATCGCTTTTCAGGTCTGGATAACAATTGCAACAAAACTGGGGCCGCTTCCCCCCCCCCCCCCCCCCCCCCCTCCCCCCCCCCCCCCTCCCCCCCCTCCCCCCCCCCCCCCCCCTCCCACCCCCCTCCCCTTCAAAAAATGACCCGTCTACAACGGGTGTCGGCCGCCAGACTCCCTTGTACATTCAATCCGATCATTACCCCCTCTACACATCTGCATTGACATCGCCGGTACATTCTGCCCGGTTTTTTTTTGAACAGCTTGTGAAGCTCAAATTGTATTCTCCACATCAACACGCTTTGAAGTGAGAGTCCAACAACACATGTTATAATTATTATTAAAATATTTGCTCTTTTTCATTCACCGTGAGCTTAACTCCAGCTCTCCTGGACCTGGATGTCACTGACACGATTCTACAATTATCTATCCGAACTATTTTCCTTAATGCTGCAAACGCCTTCATTGGGTCGCTTCTGTTGTCTTGCACATGGAGACGCGCCGTGGATTCCAACCTGGTCCCGGGGGCGTGCAGCGTTGTGTAGTGGGAGGACAAAGGAATGCGGGGAGGGGGGAATATGGTGGGGAGGGGGGAACATGGTGGGGTGGGGGGGATATGGTGGGGAGGGGGGGATATGGCGGGGAGGGGGGAATATGGTGGGGAGGGGGGGATATGGTGGGGAGGGGGGATATGGTGGGGATGGGGAAACATGGTGGGGTGGGGGGGATATGGTGGGGAGGGGGGGATATGGCGGGGAGGGGGGAATATGGTGGGGAGGGGGGGATATGGTGGGGAGGGGGGATATGGTGGGGATGGGGGAACATGGTGGGGTGGGGGGGATATGGTGGGGAGGGGGGGATATGGCGGGGAGGGGGGAATATGGTGGGGAGGGGGGGATATGGTGGGGAGGGGGGATATGGTGGGGATGGGGGAACATGGTGGGGTGGGGGGGATATGGTGGGGAGGGGGGAATATGGTGGGGAGGGGGAATATGGTGGGGTGGGGGGTCCCCGTGTCCACTGAATCTCCCGGCTAAGGCGCCGCTGGGTGGTGGTGGGATAATTTTAAAGTGTCTAACAGGGAGGGGGTGACAGGTGACATGGGGCTGGTTGTGTGCAGGGGAACAGAATATAGGGTGCGGTGGAGAGGGGTTTCAGGACTGGAGCTGTTCCATGGGAAGCGAATGGGAGCAGACACAGGGGCAACAACTCAGAAACGAGTTGCCGCAGAAAGCAGCATTTTCAGTGGAATATCTGGGCTGTGTCTGATTTCGACTGAGACTGGAATTACATTGATTCGGACTCCAGTTTTGTTTGTTCGGCGCAATTGGAGCCAGTCAGCTTTCTGCTAGTGGGCATGTGCAGTATCGATCTGCCTGGTGAAAGAGGCTGCGTCAGTGCTGTGGCTGGGTATAAATAGGCGGCTGCGGACCCATCCCAGCACATTCGGCACCATGAGCACCTCCAGCTACGACTCGTTCTTCCACGCTCACAGGAGGCGCTATGGCGACAGCTCCTTCCCCCGGACCTACGGGACTGCCCAGCATTTCAGGAGCGGCTACGGCAGCAGCGCCAAGCCCTCCTACACAACCTACTCGGCGCCGTCCTTCGCCGTGAGGAAAGCCCACAGCATCTCATCCTCTCTCATGTCCTCGATGGACAGCTTCGACCTGAACCAGGCCACCGTGGTGAGCAGCGAGTTCAGGGTGCTGAGGACCCAGGAGAAAGCCCAGCTGCAGGACCTGAACGACCGCTTCGCCACCTTCATCGAGAAGGTGCACGAGTTGGAGCAGCAGAACAAGGTGCTGGAGACCGAGCTGGGGCTGCTGCGGCAGAAGCACGGAGGGCCATCCCGCCTCAAGGGCATCTACGAGCAGGAGCTGAGGGACCTGAGGCTGGCGTTGGACGATGCTAAACACGAGAGGCAGGCGGCGCAGAGCGAGAGGGACCACCTGGAGGACACCCTGAAGAACCTCCAGGGCCGCTACGAGGAAGAGGTGCTGAACCGGGAAGACGCCGAGGGCAGGCTGATGGAGGCGAGGAAGGGCTCGACGACGCGGCGCTGGCCAGGGCCGAGGTGGAGAAGAAGATTGACAGCCTGATGGACGAGATCGCCTTCCTGAAGAAGCTCCACGAGGAAGAGATCGCCGAGCTCCAGGCCCAGATCCAGTACGCGCAGGTCACCGTGGAGGTGGACATGGCCAAGCCCGACCTCTCCTCCGCCCTGCGGGAGATCCGCGGCCAGTACGAGAAGGTGGCGGCCAAGAACATGCAGTCCGCCGAAAGACTGGTACAAGAGCCGCTTCGCCGTGCTCAGCGAGACCGTGTCCAAGGACACGACGCCACCAAGCAAGCCAAGGACGAGGTGGTGGAATACCGGCGTATGGTCAAAGCCAAGACCCTGGAGATCGACGGCGTGAGGGGGATGAACGAGGCGCTGGAGAGGCAACTGCAGGAACTGGATGAGAAGCAAGGCGGGGAGATCAGTGCATTACAGGTAAGGACTTGGAGAGAGGAGAGGGGAGGGGTGGGGAGAGAGGAGAGAGGAGAGTGGAGGGGAGGGGAGAGGAGGGTGGGGAGAGAGGAGAGGGGAGGGAGAGTGGGGAGGGGAGGGGAGGGGAGGGTGGGGGGGTGGGGAGGGGAGGGTGGTGAGACGAGGAGAGGTGAGGGGAGGTTGGGGAGGGTGGGGAGAGGTTGGGGAGGGTGGGGAGAGAGGAGAGTGGAGGGGAGGGGAAGAGGAGGGAGGGAGAGAGAGGAGAGGGGAGGGGATGGGAGTGGGTGGGGAGAGAGTGGTAGGGGAGGGGAGGGTGGGGTTGAGTGGGGAGGGGAGACGAGGGATACGGGTTGAAGGTCAACGGGGAGTTAGATGTAGCTCTAGGCGCTAGTGGAGTCCAGGATATGGGGAGAAGGCAGGCACGGGTTATTGATAGGGGACAATCAGCCATGATCACATGAATGGCGGTGCTGGCTCGAAGGGCCGAATGGCCTCCTCCTGCACCTATTTTCTCTGTTTCTTCGGGAGAGAGGATAGAGGGAGGGACAAGAAAATTGTGTTGAGAAACAGAAGGAGAGACCCAGAATTGGGAGAGGGGGGTGGGGGGTTTGGAGTAAAGGAGAGGGGGGCAAACGCGCTCAAAGAAACACACACAATGGAAGAGGGGGTGGGACGTGGAAAAATGACCGGGGAGAAACGGAGAAGTTGGGGTGGGGAGGATGAGCTCGTGCCCATTTGACCACCTCCACTCTCTGCACTTTAGGATGCCATTAGCCAACTGGAGAATGAACTCCGAACCACGAAGAACGCTATGGGCCGCTACCTGAAGGAGTACCAGGACCTTCTGAACGTCAAAATGGCCTTGGACATCGAGATCGCAGCCTACAGGTAAACGGGTCCATCAGGCTGCAGGGGCACATGTTCTTCCCAGAGGCAAGGATACTCCAATAGCTCTCGCTGGTGTGGGAACTCGGGCACCGGATTGGGAGGAGGGTGTCCCAGACTAGAGGGTCCAGGGAGATAAGTCAAACCAGTGGGTGGGTCGAATTGTGGGTCAGCATTCACCTGGCTCGGGGCTCTTGCTCGGCGATGTCCAAGACCACTTCTCATAGCGAACAGACCATTGAGGGCACGCCACCTCGCCTCGCCCCCCCTCCCCCATCTCTCTCTCCCCTCCCCCTCTGCCCCACCAGGAACCCGCATTGCACCATTTGTGAGCGGCCATTCAGTACTGGGCGTGGCGCATGCACCGCACTGGCCCTCTTTGGCTGTGCTGTCCCGGGAAGGGCAATGTTTGGCCATTAACGCTGGAGACCCGCAGCCTTCAGTCGCTGGCAGTTTTGCAGGGGAGAAATAAAAGCTGAGATGCGTGCATTGGTGTTGGCCTCTGATGCTAGGGGATCGCCCCCCCTTAGCTCTCCCCCCTACCCCCTCTCTCTTTCTCCCCCCTTTGTCCTCCAGCAACACCACCCTCAACTAGCATCGCAACCGGCTTCGACTAAAAAAAAATACCGATTTTTAAAACGGAAACCACTTTTGACCATTAGGGAGACTGACGAAAACCTCCGGGAACCGCACGGAAAACCTTGGGTGGGGCGCAAAGTCTTCAGAGGTTTCCTAAGTGGGACAGGGGCATTATAGGGAGCAGCCAGTTCTTGATGATAGGCCATTAATAGTCAAGTGATTGGGGGAGGGGGAAGGGGGTAATGTTTTGGGAATGTTTGAAGCAACCCCTCCGGATTTCTGTGCCGCGCTCCAGGAAACTGCTGGAGGGAGAGGAGACGCGGATCAACTACGCCAACGTGGGCGGCATGATCAGCGGCTATGCCGCGCCGCCATGTTCAGCCGGCCCAACTACTCCATGCAGAGCAGCTCCTACATGCTGTCCAGCAGACCCACCATCTTCAGTGCCTATTCCAGCAGCCAGGCCGAGGAGGAGGTCATGCAGCAGGTCCAGGCGTACTCAGCTCAGATGGAGCCTCCAGCAGATGAGGTTGATGAAGGAGAAGGTAAGAGTCTTGGCCGGTGGATCCCAGGGGCAGAAGTGTCCCAGTGCCAACAATTGGATGGCAGTTCATGTTCATAAGTTGTAGCAGCAGAATGATTCCCTTCGGCCCATCAAGTCTACCCCCCACTCAATTATGGCTGATTTATCCTTCCCTCTCAACCCCATTCCCCTGCCTTTTCCCAATAACCCCTTTCAGATTCAGATTCAATTTTAGTGTCATTGCACCTTTCAGTACAACAAAATGCTTCTCTAATCAAGATCAATCTCCACCCTAAAATTATCCATTAACTTTGCCCCTGTCTTCAGTGGTAATGGTTTCCACAGCTTCATCACCCTCTGCTTAAAGAAATTCTTCCTCATCTTTCTAAAGGAAAGGTCTTTTTATTCTGAGGCTGCCTCTGTCCTAGACTCTCCCAGTGGAGTCATCCTCTCACTAGTCGGTATGTTTCAATGAAGTTCTCCCCCCCCCCCCCCCCCCCCCCCCCCCCGACCCTCCCCTCATCCTTCTAGACTCCAGCAAGTACAGGCCCAGTGCCGTCAAACGCTCATCATATGTTAACCCAAACATCCCTGGGATCATTCTTGTAAACCTCTTCTGAACTCTCTCGAACACCAGCACATCCTTCCTCAGGTAATGGGCCCCAAACTGTTCACAATACTTTAATGGTGATCTGACCAGTGCCTTATAAAGCCTCAGCATTACACCCTCTTTTTATGTATTCTAGCCCTCTCGAAATACTGTAAATGCTATCAGTAAATATTGGCAGAACTCCCTTGACATTAGGTGGTGGGTTCAAGTCCCACTCCCCATTGCAGCACGAGAGCCCATGTCTGCTCAGAGTTTCAGTGCCGAGGGTGAGATGAAGCTCTTCTGCCCTCTCAGCTGGGAAAAACCCCTCCCAGTAATAGCTCTCCCTCCCTAACACTGATCTCTGGTTTTCGAAGGTGAAGGTGAAGGCGAGGATGAGGAAGGAGAAGAGGAAGCTGGAGAGGAAAACGGCGAGGAGGGAGAAGAGAAGGAGGAGGAAGATGGCGAGGAGGAAGATGAGGCCCAAGGAGAGAGCGAAGAGAAGGACAAGGATGAGGAAGGAGAGAGTGGAGAGCAGGAAGAAAGCAAGGAGAATGGAGCTGCGGTGAATGGTAAGAGTGCAGCGAAGGTGGAAGAAAAGAAGTAGGAGCTGAATGAAGACAGAATATAACGTGTTGAGTTGTAAAATGGGAACCTATCCCAGCCATCCGACCCAATGAGGCAAAGATTGCAACACAAAATGTTCTAGTGAAAGTTTATGCTTTATGTATTAAGATTGACTCAGCTCACAATGTAAGAAAATAACGAAATGCTTGTGCAGATTGTAAACTTAATGATGTGTAAGCATGGTTAATGAGGAATGGCGAGCCATGCACTGAATTTAACTGACCCGCGCGGTCAGAAATACTGAAGCAATATTGTATCGTCATTGTACAATCACTATCAAAGCAAGGAAAAAATGTTAAATTATTTAGAAAAGTAACACAGGACAATATGACATGTTTGCAAAAGATTGAGTCACAATGGATGGTGCAACCAACAATAAACACAGCTCTCAACAAAATAAGAAAGGTCTGATCTGTTGTACTGTCTTGGATACATATTCACTATAGAGAACTATGGTGCCCTCACTGACTGAACCCATTTAAGGCACTCACTCAGAACCATTTCATAAACTAAAGGTTGAATGATCAAAAAATAAAATGGGTGGCAAAATCACAACACTAGCGGCTGAGCAGAGAACTTGATAACTATGGAATCTGGTTAAGTTAATAGATTAGCAGTTGAGAAACCCAGATTAATGTTATAAAGTTATATTCCAATCCAACCAAGACACCTGAGGAATTGGCGTTCAGTTCATGAATTAATTCTGGATTTTAAATGTTAGTGTTAGTCACCACTGGTTTGAACAGATGGTTTGATGATGTCTTCTAAATATGAATGCCTACTATCTTCACCCGAAGGGTAGGGAGGGTTTAGAGGGATGTGGATCAAATGGGACTAGATTAATGTGCTGTTTAACTCTACAATTTGGCCCTTTAAAATTGCTGAGGAAGCCACACAGTTCAAGGACAATGAGGGCTAGGGAATAAATGCTGGTCTTTCCAGGGATATCCACATCTAACAGATGGGTAACATGGGATAGAAGATCCACATGAGGGAAGGACAACAACGTATTAGTTACAGGTAGACAAAAATGCTGGAGAGGCTCAGCGGGTGAGGCAGCATCTATGGAGCGAAGGAAATAGGTGACGTTTTGGATCAAAACCCTTCTTCTGTCCCGAAATGTTGCCTATTTCCTTTGCTCCATAGATGCTGCCTCACCCGCTGAGTTTCTCCAGCATTTTTGTCTACCTTCCATTTTCCAGCATCTGTAGTTCCTTATTAAACATAATAGCTACACATCAGCAAGCTGGGCGAAGAGTTTCACTGATTCAAGGATATGGGCCAAAGCAAATGCATTAGGCTGACTCAGAGGCAGGGGATCTGGAGAGGAAAAGACTGTCTAATTTGAAGCAGTCAACTTCATCTGGGCCTGCTGCATTTGTCTTAATTATCTCATTTACAAAATATGTTTAATATAGTATAAAATATCTTTGACATAACATATCCCAAGGGTTGGCACAGTGGCGCTGCAGTAGAGTTGCGTTCTGATGGGGCCAGAGATCCATGTCCGGTCCTGACTGTGGGTGCAGGCTGTAGGAAGATTGATTTTCTCCCTGTGACCACGTGGGTTTTCTCCGGGTGCTCTGGACTCCTCGCACACTCCAAAGACGTACAGGTTTGGCGGGTAAGATTGTAAAATGTCCCTCGTGGGAGAACAGTGCTAGTCTACGGGGTGATCGCTGGTGGGCACGGACTTGGTGGACTGAAGGGCCTGTTTCCGCGCTGTATCTCTAAAGTCCACAGTGAGGTCCAAATACCGCCTACGTCAGATGAGAGACATTGAAGATAATTTGATCCCAATATCTTTGAGACAGTTTTAGGTGTTGATGCATCTTCAAAGGAGGACCGGTTTGGAGAGATGATTCAAGAGACCAAATCCAATATTAGCAAACCATTGGCTCGACTCTCAAACAAATTTTTGTAGGTGCCAATTTTCTTTCTTCTTTAATCAAAGAGAAAATAATTAGTATTTATATAAACTTTATATAAAGTTTTTATATAAACTTAATATGAAGAAATGCCAGAAGTAGCACAGACAACTGATCATTTCAGTCATGTTGTAATTAGACTCCAAAGCATTAATTCCCACCAATTCTGGAAACTCCAGGGAAATTATCAATCAACCTCTAACATTACTTCTCCCACATAGTGAAAGCAGTTCTGCTGACCTCATTTTCATCATTGGTAGCCAATCTCCAGCCAGTGAAGGGTAATAGCCCTCAGGGACTGGACAAGCGCATTATCAAGTAGGTTCTTTCATGAATAATGAAACACATCACTCTGCACTTCTCTCTCTCACCAGTGTAAATAATTTGTCCGCATTTAATAGAAATATGTCAAAAACGAAGAGCAAGGGCTTCAGAGCTTTCGACTTTAGAGATACAGCGTGGAAACAGGCCCTTCGGCCCACCGAGTCCATGCCGACCCCCTACACTAGCACCGTCCTACACATTAGAGACATTTTACAAGTTTACGGAAACCAATTAACCTACAAACCTGTATGTCTTTCGAGTGTGGGAGGAAACCAGGGCACCCGGACAAAACCCACGCGGTCATCGAGAGAACACACAAACTCCGGCACAGACAGCACCCGAGGTCAGGATGGAATCCGGGGCTCTGGTACTCTGAGGCAGCAACTTTACCGCTGCGCCAACATGCAGCCCACCAACCTTTCCACCATGCTGCACTAACATAGTTGGTCATCCACCTTATATTCTCTATTCCTCTTCAGTCTCTATATTTCTCAATGCCTTTTGTGTCCATCTCTTTCTAAAATCTATGAATTGATTTGATCTCTGGAGCTGACTGTGGTGGCAAATTTCACCATCTGCAATTTCCAATCTTCCAGACATTCTCCATTTTCTGAATAAAGAAATATATCCATTTCATCCCAAAACATCCTGCCCCATATGTGATCACGTGCTCCTGTCAGGGGAAACACTTCCTGCTGCAGAAGATCTAGATCTGTGAGAATGTTGTAGGGTTCAATTAGTCATCCACTCTTTCTTCTAAACTCTAACCTGTCCACATAGAATAGACTGGCCAACCCAGTCTGAGAACCTTTGCTGCACTTCCACTGGAGCAAGTCTAGCCTTCCTCAAAGAGGGAGATCTAATGAGGTAGATGAGGCTGGGACTATCCCAACGTTTAAGAAACAGTGGGCAGGTACATCGATAGGACAGGTTTGGTGGGATTTGGACCAATTGCGGGCAGGTGGGACTAGTGTAGCTGGGACATGTTGACTGGTGTGGGCAAATTGGGCCGCATGGCCAGTTTCCGCACTGTATAACTCTATGAATCTATTAAATAACACTCTACAAACCGGAATAAACACTGATTATCTACACCACCTGCACACCATAGCTGCAATGTGGGAACTATAAAATACACTGCAGTTAGTCCCCAAAGGCTCGTGAATAGCATCTACCAAACCCATGATTTCTGCCGTCAAGGATAAGAGCAGAGGGGCCACGGGAGCACCACTTACATGTACTGTATCTTGCAGCATCGTGGCTGGGAAAATGCTAATGGGTTGAAATCCCACCAGTACGACCGCCAAAAGCGTTGCAGCGTTCGTAGAGGGTGGTTTACCGCCACTTTCTCAAGAGCCATTAACAATGGGAAATAAATTTCACCCTGCCTTTCGATGCACTCATCCTGCAAATTAATGTTAAAAATACCTGCAGCACCAGCATCAATATCTGTCAGCTGAACGATAAAATGTTGTCTGGTGTCCGCTCAATGACATTTGTGCGTTGGTTTCTGCCAGTGAGCTTGGCACACAATGTTTAAAGAGAGGGGGGTGGGAGGATGCACTTAATTGTTGTCTGCATTTGGCCCATATCCCTCTAAACCTTTCCTATCCATGTACCTGTCTAATTACTTCTTAAACGTTGCGATAGTCCCAGCCTCAACTACCTCCTCTGGCAGCTTGTCCTATACACCCACCACCCTTTGTGTGAAAAAGTCACCTATCAGGTTCCTATATAATCTTTTCCCCTTCACTTGAAACCTATGGCCCCCTGGTTCTCAATTCCCCTACTCTGGGCAAGAGACTGTGTGCGTCTAGCCGATCTATTCCTGTCATGACTTTATACGCCTCTGTAAGATCACCCCTCATCTTCCAGCGCTCCAGGGAATAGAGTCCCAGCCTGCTCAACCTCTCCCTATAGCTCAGACCCTCGACTCCTGGTAAAAACCTTATAAATCTTCTCAGAACCTTTTCTGACTTGACAACATTGGACAACTGGACTTCTATCAATAAATTCATGGACAGATGTACAGTATGTAGATAGTTTGGTGAGGACCAAGCCACATCAGCTCATATTGGTTCAACCTCCATTTCCCGCACAACCAGTCTAGTATTTATACACTTGAGGTCTCAGCCAGCTCAGACTGGTGGACATTGCAATCTCTCAGCCAGATCTTATAACCTCCATCCATACAACACAGGTGCTGGGCCTCTGTACAACTTGCAATACAAGTTACGTCCAACATCCGGTACTGACCTCAAGTCAGCTAGATAAACTTAATTCATTCCTTCTTATGTTGCAGGTTGGCTAATGGCTAACTGACATTTTTGTCATGAATATTATGCACAGTTCACCGCATAAGTGATAAGTATTTAACTCGAACAGCATGATTTTTCCAACCTCGTGCAATCTGCTCCACTGCAGTAGTTGACTGTCTTGTTGC
The DNA here is from genome assembly GCA_963514005.1 of Raja brachyura. Next base: position 8,156 of record CAUPSL010001252.1, on the reverse strand, counting down.
ATCACCTGTGGGCAACTTTTGTGGTGAATCTCAATCTGTGGCCTTTGTATCTCAGCCTCTTCAACCATCTGCTCCATACTGGGTAGATGGAACCTCTCCATCTGCTCTCATTTCTGGTATGTTTAGTGGCACCAGGAGCTAAATAAAATACGAGGCAGTCTTCACCCAACAAGCCCACAGCCATGATTATCCTGCACGGGGATCTTCTGCCACCCTAAATCCGCTGGCGTTACCACCAATGGACGAAATATGGGTCACAATGAGTTGGAACACAGGAGGGAAATTGATGGGCTGATTGAATGGAGCCTGAAGAACAATCTTGCTCTCAGCATTAGCAAGACAAGAGTCAAGATTATTGGCTTCAGGAAGGTGAGGCCAGGGATCCATGAATTGGTCGTGACAGTGGTTGAGGGAGTCCACAGCTTCAATTTCCTGGGCGTGCATATCTCCGAAAATCTGGCCTGGGCCCAACATATTGATGCCAACACAAAGAAAGCTCATCAACACCCTCTCAAGGTTGAGGAGGTTTGGTATGTCACACAATACTCCATTGATCTTCTATGGGTGTTCAATCGAGAGCACATGGAAGATAGGCACAAAATGCTGGAGTAACTCGGTGGGACAGGAAGCATCTGTGGAGAGAAGGAATGAATCCATTCACAAAGGAACATCCAGGCCCATTCTTGGTTCTTGGTTCCTGGTTACTTGGTCCTCCAAAATATTCCAACTGGAATTTAAACTGGAGGTGGTGAAGGGAGGGCTTGGTGGAGGTTGGAGGAGGTTGCCCAGCCAGATGGCCGTGGCTTGGTGAACGCCCGCCAGAGATACTGCCTGTCCCACTGAGTTACTCCAGCGTTTTATGTCTATCTTCGGTTTGAAGCAACAGCCGCAGTTCCTTCCTACACATAGCGAGCACACTGACTAGCTTGGTTCGGTAAACCTGAATGCCCAGGAATGAAGGGATGCTGCAGAAAGTGGTACACACTGACCTCCCCACCACAGATGGAAGCTGCAGGAGGTCTTGGCTCAAAAAGGCAGGTAATATCATCAAGGATTCACACCAGGCTCAGGCTTCCATCTCAGTACTCCCATCAGGAGGAAAGCGCAGGAGCCTGAAAAACCGTGACCTCCAGCTTCCGTATCAGCTTCTTCCCAACAACCATCAGGCTCTTGAACACTGCACATATCTAACCACCAACGCAGTAATTATGTTCTATGATGGGGAAACAAGGAATTGCAGATGCTGGTTAATACACAAGTGGACACAGAGTGCTTGTCAGGCAGCATCTCAGGAGAACATGGATAGGTGATATTTCGGGTTTAATCCCTTCTTCATGTTCTCCAGAGATGCTGCCCGACCAGCTGAGTTACTCTGGCACTCTGTGTCCTTTTTTGTTCTGCAATGGACTTTATTTTTGTTGCACTATGGACTTTGGTATTGTATTAGTATGCTCTGGTTACCCAGCATTAGTGATTATTAACATTGCGTTATTTGTTATTGTACCTTTATTAAAGTGCGAATGGTGAAAGGTTTGGATAGAGTGGATGACGAGAGGATGTTTCAACTAGTGGGAGAGTCTAGGACTAAAGGTCATAGCCGTAGAATTAAAGGACATTCCTTTAGGACGGAGATGAGGAGGAATTTCTTGAGTTAGAGGGTGGTGAACCTATGGAATTCTTTGCCACATAAGTCAAGTCAAGAGTCCAGAGAGTTTATTGTCATGTGTCCCAGATAGGACAATGACATTCTTGCTTTGCTTCAGCACAACAGAATATAGCAGGCATGAATACAGAACATATCGGTGAGTGTGGAGCCCAAGTCAATGGATATTTCTAAGGCAGAGACAGATACATTCTTGATTAGTACGGGTGTCAGGGGTATGGGGAGAAGGCAGGAGAATGGAGTTAGGAGAGATAGATCAGCCATAACTGAATGGCAGAGTAGACTTGATGGGCTGAATGGCCTAATTCTGCTCCTATCCCTTATGACCGCATGACCTAATGAGTGGACCTACAAAGCTGCAGCAAGTAAGAATTTCATTGTTCCATTGCCGGTAAGATGACAATTAAACATTCTAGACTATTGTCTCTTTACCTCAAATTACTCGCTCAATATTCCCGAAGTCATCTATACTACCTGTCTCGACCATTTTCTATGAAGGCACGTTTTATATTCTTCCCATTCGCTGGGGAAAAATGTTTCTCATAAATTGCTTGTTTGAATTATTCACAACAGCTTAATATTTCCCAGCCCTGGCGACCACATTAATCATACAGTTATTACCTTTCTCCATATCTGGCCAGAATTATTAAAATTTTGATATCTCAGACAGTGCTTTTGCCGTTTGGAAGTCTTCATGGCCAGTCTGAAGAAGGATCCCGACCTGAAACGTCACCTATCCATTTTCGCCAGAGATGCTGCCTGACCCGCTGAGTTACTCCAGAATTTTGTGTCCAAGTGCTTTCCTTGTTTAATGTCAATGCTCTGAACTCCTGCACACCTTTCTCATTCAGGATCACTTGGAATCAATGTTATTTTTATAACAGTCAGACATTATGTTAAAATTGCCATTCCCTTCTTTATTGGTAGTTGACTAGTCCAATAATTAATCTTATTGAAAACACTTTTATTCACTTGGTATTAATCTGTCAGAAAGTGAATGAAAGGACATTAAGATGAGTAACCATTAATTACTGAAACATAGGTAGACAAAACTGCTGGAGAAGCTCAGCGGAAATCAACAGATCCTGCAGTGTCCTGCAGTTTCGGCCCGAAACATTGCCTATTTCCTTCGCTCCATAGACGCTGCCGCACCCGCTGAGTTTCTCCAGCACTTTTGTCTACCTTCGATTTTCCAGCGTCTGCAGTTCCTTCTTGAGCAATTACTGAAACACAAACTTGTTCAGTCGCAATTTATTCTTTATTCTTTGGAGCGCAGAAGGTTAAGGGGGGACTTGATTGGGCCGGAAGGTAGAAGGTCGAACAGACTATTGCAAGGGTGTGAGGAGGAATCACCCCTTCCCCAAAAAAACCACACCACACCACACCATTGTGAAAACGAAACATCGTTGCCGGAAATCTGAACTAAATAAGTGAGGGTTTGCAGAAAAAAAATACCTTGGCATAAATGCCACTTGTTTTCTTAGCCAGAGTCCAATTGTTCACTTGCTCAATGGTGCTTCAATACAGCTTTTATTGTCACATGTGCAAAGTGCAAACACGCGGTGAAATTCTTAAATTAAGCCAGGTACCATCACAATCTGCGAAAAACCTTTAGACAAGTACATGATAGGTTTAATATGAAATGGGCCAAACGCACGCAGGGGTGACTAGTGTAGATGTTCACAGAACATCAACAAAATAGAGAGAGAGAGTACAGAGGAGATTTACTAGAATGTTGCCTGGGTTCCAGCAACTAAGTTACAGAGAAAGGTTGAACAAGTTAGGTCTTTATTCTTTGCAGCGCAGAAGATTAAGGGGGGGACTTGATTGAGGTCTTTAAAATGATGAAAGGGATAGACAGAGTTGACGTGGATAAGTTTTTCCCATTGAGGGTAGGGAAGATTCAAACAAGAGGGCATGACATGAGAATTAAGGGACAGAAGTTTAGGGGTAACATGAGGGGGAACTTCTTTACTCAGAGAGTGGTGGCTGTGTGGAATGAGCTTCCAGCAGAAGTGGTGGAGGCAGGATCGATTTTAACATTTAAAAGTAAAGTGGATAGGTATATGGACGGGAAGGGAATGGAGGGGTATGGTCTGAGAGCAGGTAGATGGGACTAGGGGAAAATAAATGTTCGGCACGGACTGGAAGGGCCGAGAAGGCCTGTTTCCGTGCTGAAATTGTTATATGGTTATATGGTTAATTGCAGCTCATGTACACAGGATTTAACAGTGAGATTCACTTGCACCTGCTAATCTTACGTATTGCAGTTGGTGTTCATGGTATGATCCCCTTTATATTGGAGGAACCAATTGCAAATTGTGATTGTGTAGGAAGGAACTGCAGATGGTGTTTTACACCGAAGATAGACACAAAATGCTGGAGTAACTCAGCGGGTTAGGCAGCATCTCTGGGGATTGCTTAGCAGAGCAGTTGGTGTTCATTATATAATGTTCTCTACATTGGAGGAACCAAATGTAAATAGTGATTGCTGTGCAGAGCACCTCTGCTCACTGCACGGGAGCTTTCAGATGCCTTTTGCTTTAATTCTCAATTCCAGTCCTCTCTGCTCTAGTCCAGAGACACCAATGCAATCCTGAGCAACAGGACCTCATCTTCCATCTTCTGCTGAACTACTATCTACCTCTATGATGTCCCTCAGAATTTGCTGGCTTTTCCTTGCACTAAACATGATTCCCTTATCATGTACCTGTACACTGTGAATGGCTCGATTGTAATCATGTATTGTCGTTCTGCTGACTGGATAGATTTTCACTGTACCTCAGTACACATGACAATAAACCAAGCTAAAGCTGAAAGTGAAGCTGATCTGAACACATTGCACCCTTTGCGACTGAATATCGAATTGAACCATTTCAGATGGTCCACTTTTTTCTATTTGTTTCTAAGCTGGTCAGATCTGCTGTAGGATTATTTATATCTAACATTAACTTTTCTCTCACCCCTGACACTGCAGGATCTGTTGAGAATTTCCTGTATTGTACCTTTGGTTTTAGATTTAGATTTTACCAATGCTCTGACATTTTGACATTTCCCTTTGCCTTCTCTCTAGCTACCATTAATCTATCAACCAAATGGCTACACAACGGTGGTGCATCTGGTAGAGATGCTCTCTCACTGCGCCAGAGACACAGGTTCAATCGGGTGCTGTCTGTGTGGAGTTTTCACGTTCTCCCGGTGACCACATTCTCTCGGGCGCTCCGGTTTCCTCCCAGATCCCAAAGAAGTGGGTTTGTAGGTTAATTGGCTACTGTAGATTGTCCCTTGTGTGCAGGGAGTGGATGAGAAAGTGGTGTAACATAGAACATTATAGGGATGGATGGTCAATGGTCAGTATGGATTTGGTGGGCCGAATGACCTATTTCCATGCTATATAACCAAACTACACTAAACTACCCAAAACTAACCTAAACTAAACTAAACTAAACTAAACGTACACTAAAGAATTACAGTACCCTAGCAAGTCTTGCTACACCCTATCAGGATTATTCCCTTTGTCCTATCCATCTCTTCTCTATCTTCTCTGTGATTTGAAATGAACTAGCTTTTCCAGTTCTGTGGAAGTTTAGCTTTTTTTTGCTTTTAAAAAATATTTTGATTAGAAACAATGTACAAAAGTGTAAACCGCGGCAATATGACATAATACATTTATTGCACAGCTCCAATTTAAATTTTTAGCTAAGACGAAATAGAAAAAGAGGGAAAAAAGCAAGAAAGAGAGAAAATGAAAGAGAAATAGAACCCCTTGACTGCCAAATAAAAGGTACTCTCCCCACCCACCACCCAACCCATAAATCGGTTTAATTGCGAAGTTGTGTTGCACCATTCTATCCTTGTAATGAATCAACGAATGGAATCCATGTCTTCGAAAATTGCTCTGATTTTCCTGCTAAGACAAGTCTCATATTTGCAAGATGTAGCTTCTCGGACATGTTTGTGATCCCAGTTCTGTTGAAGTTTATGATTCGAAATATCAACTGTGCCTCTCTTCCCACAGATCACGCTTGACCTGCCAAATGAACCATCCTATCACCAACTAGTGAGCAGTTCAGGGGTTACACAAAAGGCTGGAGAAACTCAGCGGGTGCAGCAGCATCTAAGGAGCGAAGGAGATAGGCGACGTTTCGGGTCGAGACCCTTCTTCAGGCTGGTTAGGGATCAGGGAAACGAGAGATATAGACGGTGATGTGGAGAGATAAAGAACAATGAATGAAAGATATGCAAAAAAGTATCGATGATAAAGGAAACAGGCCATTGTAAGCTGTTAGTAGTGTGAAAATGAGAAGCTAGTGCGACTTGGGTGGGGGAGAGATAGAGAGAGAAGGAATGCCAGGGCCCGAGGGCTGAGGGGGAGGTGGGAAGGGGAGGAGGCAGCCAGGGCTAACAGAATTGAGAAAATTCAATGATTAAGCCCAGAGGATGCAGACTCCCCAAGCGGAATATGAGGTGCTGTTCCTCCAACTTGCGGTGTTGCTCACTCTGGCCGTGGAGGAGGCCCAGGACCGAGAGGTCGGATACGGAATGGGAGGGGGAGTTGAAGTGCTGAGCCACCGGGAGGTCGGGTTGGTTATTGCGGACCGAGCGGAGCAGTTCAGAGCTACCATCCGCCTCAATGGAGACTTGGACTATCTTTAATCGGATTTTTCTGTGCTTTATCTTGCACTAAATGTCATTCCCTTTATCGTGTATCTGTGCACTGCGGGCGGCTTGTAATCGTGTATAGTCTTTCCGCTGATTGGATAGCATGCAACAAAAAACCTTTTCACTGTAGCTGTGACGTACATGTGACAATAAACTAAACTAAACTACGCTAAACAAAAAAAAAATCATTATTTTCTTCGGCTTTATCTCAATCACTCTAACCAAATGAAACACTTTAGGCAACTGTCAGGTTCTAACTGTGCTGGTAATTTAAATGTTTTACATTGACATAAGAGGCAGTGATTGCTTTGGCTTTAACATCTCTGCAATACGGCTCTTGTGACATGGAGCCACTCCCTCAGTGGTATTTCAAATGACAAAAGCCTAGAGTCAAACACCATATTGATTGCTGAGGAGGCGACGCTAGCCCCATGCATAAAAATCACTGAGGGCCCTTGTTTCACAACATTGCAAACACCAACTCTGAGAAATTCATCATCGTGGATCTAACACATAGAGTAAGTTAAAAATTAACAGGCAATACTAAAAGCAGAAGAAGGCTGAGACGTCCAATGTGGGGCACTGATCACGGGCCCTTTCATTTGGTTGTGAGTTCAATTATCCAATCCATGGGTCGATTTGTCTTGTTTATTGCGTTTGTTGACATGGGCCTGCAAATATTGCCAATGTCAGGAAGATCAATTGCTACTTAACAGTCATTGCATGGCCTTTGACTTGACATTTGATATATATATATTTTCTTTTTGTCCATTTTTCCAAAATGAAATGCATTAAAATCAAGCGCCTTCAAAATACTGCACAGAAAAGCTGGGACGACAAATGCACTAACTCTTTTCATCATTTAATAACACAATCATGTTTTAATCGGTATTGTAAATATATTGTGGCAGTTGCAATCATTGTCTGAGGTAGAGAGGGCAAACATGCCAATAGAATCGACTTCAATTAAACCGTAGGCAAAACAAATGTGAGGAAAAGTCGGATTGAAATTGCCAGTTGCTGGGACACAGTTTGCACTTGAATTTACTGATTCTATTTGTAGCCTGTGATCTCTTGAATTATATTTTAATTTGATTAAGCAACAAAAGACGAATGCATTCAGGGTAATTCTATTACTCGTATTAAATCATGCTTGGAGCAACCTTTAGGAAACCAGACATTTCCAGGACAGTTCATGTGGCTTTGTCCATGGTTCTTGTCCCACTGTGCCGTCTGAGCTTCCAGCCCAGAGAGCCCCAAATCCTACACTCCAACCTCCATTGACCGGAGGTCAGAACTCCAACGTTTCGTCTCCGTCTTTCATGGCTTCCCCATGCACTAATAACTCAATTTAAAGACAAATCTCGGCCTGGTGCTTGAACACACACATGCACACACACATGCACACGCACATGCACACGCACACACACACACACACCTTCACCCTTCCCCAACTAACTCATTACTGACCACATCCAACCCCCACTTGCTCTGTACCGACATTAACCGGCGTGCCTTCGGCTCAAGAAATCCTAAGATCTAAATTCCCTCTTCAAATCTCTCCACTCCCTTCGCCTCCGTAAAGATTCCACCCCCACCCCCCCCAAAAAAAGCATTCTTGAAACAAACATGTGATCACCGTGTCTGTATCACATCCTGCTTCGAGGCAAATGCTGTCTGAGTCGACTGTAGTTGATATTTTCCCCTCAAATTAAAGGCTGATGTATAAATATAACATCGAACAGCACAGGAACAGGCCCTTCGGCCCACAATGCCTGTGTAGGACACGATGCCAAGTTAAATGCAAATTGTTACACGACTGGACTGCATT
>CAUPSL010001251.1:112500-143479 GCA_963514005.1 Raja brachyura | reverse complement strand
CCAACCTACTCTGGGTAAGTGCATCCACCAAATCCTTTTCCACTCCTGATTTCATACACCTCATGTTAAGGACAATTTTGGGATGGTTGTGATCCAAATGGCTATTCTGTCAGCAGCTCGCCTTTCCACACAGAGTGCAGAGCTGCCTGGAGGGACATTCAGCGGTAGCAACATATGGCCAAATCACAGCTATGAAATGAAGCTGAGCATTGATTAAGATGGCCCGAGAGATTACAGCCCTGTTAAAAATAAAATGCAGAAACACTTCTTCACACGGAGAGTGGTGAGTCTGTGGAATTCTCTGCCTCAGAGGGCGGTGGAGGCCGGTTCTCTGGATACTATCATGAGAAAGCTAGATAGGGCTCTTAAAGATAGCGGAGTCAGGGGATATGGGAGAAGGCAGGAACGGAGTACTGATTGGGGATGATCAGCCATGATCACATTGAACGGTGGTGCTGGCTCGAAGGGCCGAATGGCCTCCTCCTGCACCTATTGTCTATTGTCTATTTATCCACATTAAACTGCATCTGCCATACATCTGCCCACTCCCCTAACCTGTCCAAGTCACCCAGCATCCTCCTCACAGTTCACACTGCCACCCAGCTTTGTGTCATCTGCAAATTTGCTAATGTTACTTTGAATCCCTTCATCTGAATCAAACACTTCGGAAGAACGGTCTCGACCCGAAACGTCGCCTATTCCTTCACTCCACAGATGCTGCCTCACCCGCTGAGTTTCTCCAGCATTTCTGTCGACCTTGCAGATTTTGAAAGGTGCTGGGGATTTCTGTAAGCCACAAAGTCCACACACACAAACACACCCCCCCACACACACTCCAAGGCAGCTCGTTTCTGGGGGTGTTAACAACACTGTACATTAGTGTGAAAGGATGTGTTGGAGGAACTCTTTTTTGCTTAAGTAGACAACAGGTGCAGGAGGAGGCCATTCGGCCCTTCAATCCAGCACCGCCGTTCAATGTGATCATGGCTGATCATCCCCGATCAGTACCCCGTTCCTGCCTTCTCCCCATATCCCCTGACTCCGCTATCTTTAAGAGCCCTATCCAGCTCTCTCTTGAAAGTATCCAGAGAACCGGCCTCCACCGCCCTCTGAGGCAGAGAATTCCACAGACTCTCAACTCTCTGTGAGAAAAAGTGTTTCCTCATCTCCGTTCTTATTGGCTGACCCCTTATTCTTAAACATGTTTCCTGCCTCTAGCGTGTCCAATCCCTTAATAATCGTATATGTTTCAATAAGATCCCCTCTCATCCTTCTAAACTCCAGAGTGTACAAGCCCAGCCGCTCCATTCTCTCAGCATATGACAGTCCCGCCATCCCGGGAATTAACATGTTTCCTGCCTCTAGCGCGTCCAAACCCTTAACAATCTTATATTTTTAAATCCAAACCCTTAACAATCTTATATGATCCTCCCACACTCCAAAGACGCACAGGTTTGTAGGTTAATTGGCTTCTGTGAATTGTCCCCAGTGTGTGTAGGATAGTGTTAGTGTGCAGGATAGTGTTAGTGTGCGGGGATCGCTGGTCGGCACGGACTCGGTGGGCCAAAGGGCCTGTTTCCGTGCTGTATCTCCAATCTAAACGCCCCTATCGATGGATTGATGGTTACTCCTTAATAATAGATTAAAGAAGGGTTTCGGCCTGAATCATTGCCTATTTCCTGCGCTCCACAGTTGCTGCTGCACCCGCTGAGTTTCTCCAGCATTTTTGTCTACCTTAATAATCTTATTATACGTTTCAATAAGATCCCCTCTCATCCTTCTAAACTCCAGAGTGTACAAGCCCAGCCTCCATCACCTCCAGTTTAAATTGCATTTGGAAGGGACAACAGGTGCAGGAGGAGGCCATTCGGCCCTTCGAGCCAGCACTGCCATTCAATGTGATCATGGCTGATCATCCCCAATCAGTACCCCGTTCAAGTCAGGTTTATTCGTCACAAGATGTGCAGTGAAATGAAAAGTGGCGATGCTCGCGAATTGTGCAAAAAACAAAAACAGCATGGAACAGAATCACATCTTCGCATGTTACATATTTGTGGGAGGGAGGGAGGGCGGGAGGGAAGAAAATGGGGGAAAAAAACAGCAGCAATTTTAAAAAGACACCGCACCACAGTTAAAATGGTCCAGTGAAGTTAGTCCTGCCTTCTCCCCATATCCCCTGACTCCAAGAACCAAAGAGGTCAGATAGCGAAGGTAGACACAAAAAGCTGGAGTGGCAGAGAATGTGTCGGAAGGAACTACAGATAATGCTTTTTACACCAAAGGTCCTGCAGCTCGCTGGAGGATCTTTGCTCAACACCGAAGGCAGGCACAAAAAGCTGGAGCAACTCCGCGGGACAGGCAGCTATCTACGGTGCAAAGCAGCATCTGTAGTTCCTTCCTACACATTCTTTCGCACTAATGCATGGAGGGTTTTCCTGTTTAAAGGAACATTGGCTGAGCTGGGGACGCAAGTGGCAACGTCTCCAGAGTTAAAGTGTTAAAGACACAGATTTTAAAATACCTTGTTGCTGGCTGTCGCTCCTGGTCTCAGCAGGCTTCCAGGTCTGTGTGCAGTGTGGAGGTCGTGGGGCCGGGGCTGCTGTAGCTGCGGCTGTGGCTGTAGCTGCTGCTGTAGTGGAGACACTTTCCCAGGAACTTGCACAAAACTTTCGTCAAACTTTCACCGGGGAAAGTTGGAGGGGGGGGGGGGGGCACGTGACCGCAGGCGGACTCTCGGGTTGTTTCGGCTTCTCTCGGCTCTTTCCGGGAGAGGGGGGAGAGTGGGAGAGAGGGAGGGAGGGAGAGAGTGGGAGAGGAGGGGAGAGAAGGAGAGAGGGAGAGAGTGGGAGAGGGAGGGAGAGGGAGGGAGAGGGAGGGAGGGAGAGAGGGAGAGAGGGAGAGGGAGGGAGGGAGAGAGGGAGAGAGGGAGAGGGAGGGAGGGAGAGAGTGGGAGAGGAGGGGAGAGAAGGAGAGAGGGAGAGTGGGAGGAGGGAGAGAGGGGAGAGAAGGAGAGAGAGAGAGAGGGAGAGAGTGAAGAGGAGAGAGAGGAGGGAGAGGGAGAGAAGGAGTGAGGGAGAGAGAAAGGGAGAGAGGAAGGGGGGAGAGAGAGAGAGAGAGGGGGGGGAGAGGAGAGAAGGAGAGAGAGAGGGAGGAGGGGGAGAGAGAAAGATAGGGAGGGAGAGGGAGAGAGAAGAGGAGAGGGAGAGAGAGAGGGGGGAGGGTGTGGGAATGAAAGGGAGATAAAGAGAGAGAGAAGAGGAGAGAGAGAAGGAGGGAGAGAGGGGGAGAGGGAGGGAGAGAGGAGTGGGGGAGAGAAGAGGAGAGAGAGGGGGAGAGAGAGAGGAGAGAGAGGAGGAGGGAGAGAGAGAGAGGGAGTGAGAGAAAGATAGGGAGGGAGAGGGAGGGGGAGAGAGAGAAGGGAGAGAGAAGAGGAGAGGGAGAGAGAGGAGGGGGGAGGGTGTGGGAATGAGAGGGAGATAGAGGGAGATAAGGAGAGAGAGGGAAGGGGGGAAGAGGGGGAGAGGAGGACAAATTGTACAGACAGCTCCTGTGGTCAGGATGGGACCCGGGTCTCTGGCGCTGTGAGGCAGCGTCTCTAGCCGAGCTTTTTTCGTGGAGTGCGCAGGGTGAAGATATTACAGGGACGTTGTACTCACTCTGGGGGCTAGAAGCTGCCAGGAATGGCCCACCACCCATTTTGTCAAAGGACCTGCAAAGGAAAAAAAGCCACAGACGCATGTCCAGGTTGCACCCAGTGGGGCTGGCCGGTCTGAAGAAGGGTCCCAACCCCACACATCACCTTCTCCACAGATGCTGCCTGGCCCGCTGAGTTACTCCAGCATCCTTTCTTCTATGAATCATGGAATCTGCAGGTCCTTGTGTTGACTTTCTGATACGCCTTCAGTGCAAGGTAAAGTCCGAATTCAGATAGTCCGAGGGTCACCATTGAGGTAGATAGTAGTTCAGGACCGCTCTCTAGTTGGTGAGAGGACGGTTCAGTTGCCTGATAACAGCCGGGAAGAAACTGTCCCTGAATCTGGAGGTGTGTGTGCGTTCGTTTTCACACTTCTGTACCTCTTGCCCGATGGGAGAAGAGGGTGTGACCGGGGGTGAGACTGGTCCTTGACTCCCCCCTCTCCCATCGGGCAAGAGGTACAGAAGTGTGAAAACGAACGCACACACACCTCCAGATTCAGGGGCAGTTTCTTCCCGGCTGTTATCAGGCAACTGAACCATCCTACCACAACCAGAGAGCGGTCCTGAACTACTATCTACCTCATTGATGACCCTCGGTCTATCCTTGATCAGACTTTGCTGGCTTTACCTTGCACTAAACTTACCCCTTATCCTTGCTAAAGGATAAGGGGAAAATCCTTTAGGACCGAGATGAGAAGGACTTTTTTCACACAGGGAGTGGTGAGTCTCTGGAACTCTCTGCCACAGAGGGTAGTTGAGGCCAGTTCATTGGCTATATTTAAGAGGGAGTTAGATGTGGCCCTTGTGGCTAAAGGGATCAGAGGGTATGGAGAGAAGGCAGGTACGGGATACTGAGTTGGATGATCAGCCATGATCATATTGAATGGCGGTGCAGGCTCGAAGGGCTGAATGGCCTACTCCTGCACCTATTTTCTATGTTTCTAAACGTTATTCCCTTTATACTGTGTCTGTACACTGTGGACGGCTCGATTGTAATCATGTATTGTCTTTCCGCTGACTGGTTAGCACGCAACAAAAGTTTCATGAACAAGCACCAAGACCCTGGCTTGGCTGGCGGTGAGGGGAGCCCTCCCAGTCAGATCCTTCCTGCACCGTCGGAACCTCACTGCCAGCGCACGCTGCCCTCTGGACGGCTGCTATGGAGTGGAGACGTTCGCCCACCTCTTTGCAGAGTGTGGATTTACTGAAAGAGTCTGGAGAGGTCTACAAGGGTCCCTTTCATGGTTTATCCCGAACAGCTCCGTCACAGAGGACCCTGTGATTTACGGACTGTTCCCAGGGACACATTGAGAGACTGACATCGAGTGCTGCTGGAGGGTCATCAACTCGGTGAAAGACGCTCTCTGGCCTGCCCGAGCGTTGTTCACCACCCAGCGGAGCGAGATGTCCGTCGGGGAATGTTGTCGACTGGCCCACTGCAGACTGCAGGAGTACGTGCTGAGGGACGCACTGAAGCTCGGTGCAGCCAACGCCAAGGCTCGGTGGGGGAGGGCCACAGTCTAGGGTCCTTCCGCTGCTGGACATGGGGGGCACGGTATGGTGGAGACGCCCCTCAAAATAAGGAAAGGGATCCCACGCCAGTGGGCCACATAGAAACATAGAAATTAGGTGCAGGAGGAGGCCATTCAGCCCTTCGAGCCTGCACCGCCATTCAATATGATCATGGCTGATCATCCAACTCAGTATCCCGTACCTGCCTTCTCTCCATACCCTCTGATCCCCTTAGCCACAAGAACTGGCTTCAACTACCTTCTGTGGCAGAGAGTTCCAGAGACCCACCACTCTCTGTGTGAAAAAAGTCCTTCTCATCTCGGTCCTAAAGGATTTCCCCCTTATCCTTAAGCTGTGACCCCTTGTCCTGGACCTCCCCAACATCGGGAACAATCTTCCTGCATCTAGCCTGTCCAACCCCTTAAGAATTTTGTAAGTTTCTATAAGATCCCCTCTCAATCTCCTAAATTCTAGAGAGTATAAACCGAGTCAATGCAGTCTTTGTTCATAAGACAGTCCTGACATCCTAGGAATCAGTCTGGTGAACCTTCTCTGCACTCCCTCTATGGCAATAATGTCCTTCCTCAGATTTGGAGACCAGAACTGTACGCAATACTCCAGGTGTGGTCTCACCAAGACCCTATACAACTGCAGTAGAACCTCCCTGCTCCTATACTCAAATCATTTTGCTATGAAAGCTAACATACCATTCTCTTTCTTCACTTCACATCAGTGGCACGGGTGGGGGGTGAAATGGTGATTTGGGGAAACTGTATTGGATGTATGTACAGCCTCCGAGAATGTCGGATGGAGTTTTGTAATGATCATGTATTGTATATATTTATTTCTCGAATAAAGTCTATTAAAAAAAATTCTTTAAAACAAAAGCTTTTCACTGTACCTCGATACACGTGACAATAAACTAAACTGTTGCGCGACCCGCGGAGTTACTCCAGCATTTTGTCCCTCTCAACCTTTCTATCCACAAAACACCCAGAATTACCACTTATTAATTGATTTCACTATTGATTATTGGGCGTTTATCTGTGTGTGTCATTGTGCTGTTGAGGCTGTTTTGTTGGTTCACACGCTTGATCAACGGTGTTTTATCATTAATGTTTTATTATTATTAATGTTTAGTGTTTCCTGAGTCATCCGTAACCGTCACTGTACGTCACGTTGTTACTTGTGGGCGGAGCGCCAAGGGAAATTCCTTGTATGTGAATACTTGGCCAATAAACTTACTTACTTAAGCTGCAGCAAGTAAAAATGTTATTGTTTGTATTAACGATACGTTAAACAATTAGAAACATAGAAAGAAATAGGTGCAGGAGTAGGCCATTCGGCCCTTCGAGGCTGCACCGCCATTCAATATGATCATGGCTGATCATCCAACTCAGTATCCCGTACCTGCCTTCTCTCCATACCCTCTGATCCCCTTAGCCACAAGGGCCACATCTAACTCCCTCTTAAATATAGCCAATCAACTATAAGTTCAATTAAAAGTTCCAGACTCTCCATCAAGAGATTCAGGCCTTTCAGTAATAACTGCCATTGCCAAAAGGGGGCAGTCTCTGACCATTACACACATCCATAGAACATTAGACAACAGGTGCAGGAATAGGCCATTCGGCCTTCGAGCCAGCACCGCCATTCAATGTGATCATGGCTGATCATCTCCAATCAGTACCCCGTTCCTGCCTTCTCCCCATATCCCCTGACTCCGCTATCTTTAAGAGCCCTATCTAGTTCTCTCTTGAAAGTATCCAGAGAACCGGCCTCCACCGCCCTCTGAGGCAGAGAATTCCACAGACTCACAACTCTCTGCGTGAAAAAGTGTTTCCTCGTCTCCGTTCTAAATGGCTTACCCCTTATTCTTAAACTGTGGCCCCTGGTTCTGGACTCCCCCAACATCGGGGACATGTTTCCTGCCTCTAGCGTGTCCAAACCCTTAACAATCTTATGTTTCTATAAGATATCCTCTCATCCTTCTAAACTCCAGAGTGTACAAGCCAGCCGCTCCATTCTCTCAGCATATGACAGTCCCGCCATCCCGGGAATTAACCTGGTGAACTTACGCTGTACTCCCTCAATAGCAAGTATGTCCTTCCTCAAATTAGGAGACCACAACTGCACACAATACTCCACGTGTGGTCTCACTAGGGCTCTGTACAGCTGCAGAAGGACCTCTTTGCTCCTATCATTCATTTGTTCTCTATCTCTCGTCTCCCTCTCCCCTGACTCTCAGTCTGAAGAAGGGTCTCGAACCGAAACGTCACCCATTCCTTTTCTCCAGAGATGCTGCCAGGCCCGCTGGGTTATTCCAGAACGATGTGCCTGCCTCAGCCCACAATGTCCGTGCCGAACAAGATGCCAAACTAATCCCCTCTGCCTGCACGTGATCCGTATCCCTCCATTCCCTGCATATCCACGCTCCTGTCCAAAAGCCTCTTAAACACCACGATCGTATCAGCCTCCACCCCCACCCCTGGCAGCGCGTTCCAGGCACCCACCACCCTCTGTGTAAAAAGAAACCTGCCCCCCACATCTCCTTTAAACTTTGCCCCTCTCACCTTAAAGCTGTGCCCTCTAGTCTTTGACATCTCCACCCTGGGAAAAAGGTTCTGACTGTCTACCCCGTCTATGCATCTGATGGCCTCGTTTGGCCCATATCCCTCAAGAATGGATGACATGTGTCAAGGGTTATGAGGAGAATGTGGTTAGGAGGGAGAGATTGATCAGCCATGATTGAATGGTGGAGTAGACTTGATGGGCCGAATGGCCTAATTCTGCTCCTTATGAACTTATGAACATGACAGGCAGCGTCTGTGGAGAACATGGATAGGTGACATAGGATCACAAGACATAGGAGTGGATTTAGGCCATTCGGCCATCAAGTCTTGTCCATTTCTCCATATGTGTATTTGTGTGTGTGTGTGGGTGTGTGTGTCGGTGTGTGTGTGTGCGTTGTGCGTGTGTGTGTGTCGGTGTGTGTGTGTGTGGGTGTGTGTGTGTGTGTGTGTGTCGGTGTGTGCGTGTGGGTGTGTGTGTGTGTGGGTGTGTGCGTGTGCGTGTGTCGGTGTGTGCGTGTGTGTGTGTGGGTGTGTGTGTGTCGGTGTGTGTGTGTGTCGGTGTGTGTGGGTGTGTGTGTGTGTGTGTGCGTGCGTGTGCGTGTGTGTGTGTGTGTGTTGGTGTGTGTGTGTGTGTGTGTGTGTGTGTGTGTGTGTGTGTGTGTGTGTGTCGGTGTGTGTGGGTGTGTGTGTGTGTCTCGACCCGAAACGTCGCCCATTCCTATTCACCAGAGATACTGCCCCACCCGCTGAGTTACTCCAGTATTTTGTGTCTACCTTTGAACTTTTTATTCTCGTTTACCATATTGTTTACAGTGCACCTTGTTTACATGTTGTGTTGTGCTACTGCTGGTAAGAGCTAGTTGGGGCTCTTAAAGATAGCAGAGTCAGGGGACCTGCCCAGTTGTGCAAACGGTTGCAAACGCACCTGTCCAGATGTGGGACTGTTACAAACACACCTTTCCAGATGTGGACCTGTTGCCCATGCACCTGTCCAGATGTTGATCCTGTTACAAGCACCTTATTGGAGACACTTGGACTATCTTTAATCGGACTTTGTTAGAAATCATCTTGCACTAAACGTTATCCTGTATCTGTACACTGTGGACGGCTCGATTGTAATCATGTATTGTCTTTCCGCTGACTGGTTAGCACGCAACAGAAGCTTTTCACTGTACCTCGGTACACGGGACAATAATAAATAATGTACACTGCCCAGTCCACGGTACTGACCTCCCGCCATCGAAGGGATCTACGTGAAGCGTTGCCTCAAAAAGACATAGATATATAGGGCAAGTTTTACACAGAGGGCGGTGGGTGGCTGGAACGCGCTGCCAGGGGTGGGGGTGGGGGTGGAGGCAGATACGATCGTGGTGTTTAAGAGGCTTGTGGACAGGCGCGTGGATATATTGTCACAATAAGGTCATAAGTGACAGGAGCAGAATTAGGCCATTCAGCCCATCATGTCTACTCCGCCATTCAATCATGGCTGATCTATCTCTCCCTCCCAACCCAATTCTCCTGCCTTCTCCATATAACCTCTGGCACGTACTAATCAAAAATCTATCTATCTCTGCGTTAAAAATAGACAACAGACAATAGGTGCAGGAGTAGGCCATTCGGCCCTTCGAGCCAGCACCGCCATTCAATGTGATCATGGCTGATCATCCACAATCAGTACCCCGTTCCTGCCTTCTCCCCATATCCCCTGACTCCGCTATCTTTAAGAGCCCTATCTAGCTCTCTCTTGAAAGTATGTGTAGGTTGAAGTTGCATGTTAACCTATCACACACCAGCCAGCATCTCTAACTCCACCCCACTGTAATACTTACCTCCATCATCCTCCATGCTGTTAAGTTGCAGTGCTGATTAAAGATGTATTTGAATCACGTGCTGACTACAGTATCAGTATCCAGAGAACTGTCCTCCACTGCCCTGAGGCAGAGAATTCCAACAAAATAGCCACTGACTTGGCCTCTGTGGCAAAAAACCCCACAGATTCACCACCCTCTGACTAAATAAATTTCTTCTCATCTACTTCCTAAAAGAAGAAGATGAGAATTCTAAGGCTGTGCCCTCTGGTCCTAGACTCTCCCACTAGTGGAAACATCCTCTCCACATCCACTCTATCCGGGCCTTTCACTATTCCGTAAGTTTCAATGAGGGGTCCCCCCTCATCCTTCTAAACTCCAGCGAGTACAGGCCCAGTGCCGTCAAACGCTCATCGTACGTTAACCCACTCATTCCTGGGATCGTCCTTGTAAACCTCCTCTGGACCCTCTCCAGAGCCGGCACATCCTTCCTCAGATACGGGGCCCAGAATTGCTGGCAATATGCAGGGAATGGAGGAACATGGATCATGTGCAGGCAGATTAGAGTAGATTAGTTTAACTTAGCATCATGTTTGGCACGGTCTTTGTGGGCCGAAGGGCCAGACACTATGCTGTTGTGTTCTACGTTCTATCTATCAAGGGCCAGGAAGTGAGCGGGCAAGATCATCTCTGACCCCTCTCACCCTGGCTACAAACTCTTTGAATCACTTCCCTCTGGAAGGCGACTCCGGACTGTCAAAGCTGCCACAGCCAGACATATAAACAGCTTATTTTCCACGAGGAGTAGCTCTACTCAATAACGAAAAATCTGTAGCCTCCTTTTGCTCTGGTATTTTATTTAATTCACATTTTTAATCAACAATGTTTTATTCAGATTCAGATTCAGATTCAATTTTAATTGTCATTGTCAGTGTACAGTACAGAGACAACGAAATGCATTTAGCATCTCCCTGGAAGAGCGACACAGCAAATGATTTGAATAAATAACAATAAGTGTCCGGGGGGGGGGGGGGGGGGGGGTGATTGGCAGTCACCGAGGTACGTTGTTGAGTAGCGTGACAGCCGCCGGAAAGAAGCTGTTCCTGGACCTGCTGGTTCGGCAACGGAGAGACCTGTAGCGCCTCCCAGATGGTAGGAGGGTAAACAGTCCATGGTTGGGGTGAGAGAGGTCCTTGGCGATGCTGAGCGCCCTCCGCAGACAACGCTTGCTTTGGACAGACTCAATGGAGGGGAGCGAGGAACCGGTGATGCGTTAGGCAATTTTCACCACCCTCTGCAATGCCTTCCGGTCGGAGACAGAGCAGTTGCCATACCAAACTGTGATGCAGTTGGTAAGGATGCTCTCGATGGTGCAGCGGTAGAAGTTCACCAGGATCTGAGGAGACAGATGGACCTTCTTCAGTCTCCTCAGGAAGAAGAGACGCTGGTGAGCCTTCTTGATCAGAGTTGAGGTATTGTGGGTCCAAGAGAGGTCGTCAGAGAGGTTGACTCCCAGGAACCTGAAGCTAGAAACACGTTCCACCTCCGTACCGTTAATGTGGATGGGGGTGTGCGTGCCGCCCCTGGACTTCCTGAAGTCTACAATGAGCTCCTTGGTCTTCTTGGAGTTAAGGGCCAGGTTGTTGTCAGCGCACCATGCTGCTAAGTGCTGGACCTCCTCCCTGGAGGCCGACTCATCGTTGTTGCTGATGAGGCCAATCACCGTTGTATCATCTGCATACTTGATGATGGTGTTAGTACCATGTACAGGTGTGCAGTCATAGGTGAAGAGGGAGTAGAGGAGGGGGCTCAGCACACAGCCCTGTGGAACGCCGGTGTTCAGGGTGAGGGTTGAAGAGGTGTGCTTGTCTAACCTAACAGACTGGGGTCTGTTGGTTAGAAAGTCCAGTATCCAGTTGCAGAGGGAAGGAGCGATGCACAGATTACCGAGTTTGGCGATCAATTTTGATGGTATAATGGTGTTGAATGCTGAGCTGTAATCGATGAACAGCATTCTTGCGTAAGTGTCTCTGTTGTCGAGGTGGGAGAGGGCGGAGTGAAGTGCCGTTGAGATGGCATCCTCCGTACTCCTGTTCTTGCGGTAGGCAAACTGATAGGGATCCAGTGTGGGGGGTAGGCAGCTTTTGAGGTGTGCCAGGACCAGCCTCTCGAAGCACTTGGTGATGATGGGGGTAAGTGCAACTGGGCGGAAGTCGTTGAGGCTTGCCGCAGTGGAGTGTTTTGGCACTGGCACGATGGAGGTGGTTTTAAGGCACGTGGGGACAACTGCCTGGGCAAGTGACAGGTTGAAGATATCAGTCCAGACGTCTGCCAGCTGCGCCGCACAGACCCTGAGCACGCGCCCGGGGATGCCGTCAGGGCCAGCAGCTTTACGTGCCATTAGTCCTACTCAGTGCCACGTATACGTCGTAGGGGGTGAGTGTGAGGGGTTGGTGATCGGCAGGTAGCACAGCCTTGATGGCTGTCTCTAGATTGTCCCTGTCGAAGCGGCCATAGAAGTGATTGAGCTCCTCAAGGAAGGAGGCGTAGCTGGATGTGGGGGTGGTGTTGGCGGGTCTGTAGTCCGTGATGGCCTGGATGCCTTGCCACATGCGTCGGGGGTCGGAGTTGTTGTTGAAGTGCTCCTCAATCCTGAGCTTGTGGCAGTGCTTGGCCTTCTTGATGCCCCTCTTCAGGTTAGCCCTGGCTGAACTGTAGGCTCGAGCATCGCCTGACCTGAAAGCGGTGTCCCGTGCTTTCAGCAGTAGCCTGACCTCGCTGTTCATCCATGGCTTCTGATTCGGGAATATGGTCACCTGTTTGAGGGAGGTGACACTATAGATGGTGGAGTTTATAAAGTCCAGAACAGAGAATGTGTTTTTCCAAAACACTGCTGAAGTGTGAAGTCCGCTTCCTCTGACCAGACTTTAACTGTCCTCACAGTTGGTTTAACCCGTCTGATGAGTGGGGAGTACTTAGGGAGTAGGAACAATGAGATGTGATCAGACTGACCAAGGTGGGGGAGGGGGATGGCTTTGTAAGCTTCAGCCACGTTGGTGTAGACTTTGTCCAGTGTCTTGTCTACTCTAGTGGGGAAGGAGACATGCTGGTGGAATTTGGGGAGTACAGTCTTCAGGTTAGAGTGATTGAAGTCACCCGCAACAATGAAGGCTGCCTCGGGGCAGCCTTTATTATTAATGCAACATTTATTATTAATGTTTCAAGTTTAATGTGTCATTCCTAACTGTCACTGTATGTAGTGTTGTCACTTGCGGGCGGAGCACCAAGGCAAATTCCTTGTATGTGAATATTTGGCCAATAAACTTATCCATTCATTCATTCATTTCATCAAAGACCCACACGTCCCTGGCCACGCTCTAATCGGAAAGGGGAAGTTTAGATTAGTTTAGTGATATAGCATGAAAGCAGGCCCTTCCTCCCTCTGAATCATGTATTGTAATCATGTATTGTCTTCCCGCTGACTGGTTAGTGCGCAACGGTACGGCATGGTGGGCGCAGCGGTGGAGTTGCTGCGAATGCAGTGCGAGGAGATCCGGGTTGAATCCCGACTACAGGTGCTGTCTGTACGGAGTTTGCACATTCTCAATAGACAATAGAAAATAGGTGCAGGAGTAGGCCATTTGGCCCTTCGAGCCAGCACCACCATTCAATGTGATCATCCCCAATCAGTACCCCGTTCCTGCCTTCTCCCCATATCCCCTGACTCCGCTATTTTTAAGAGCCCTATCCAGCTCTCTCTTGAAAGTATCCAGAGAACCGGCCTCCACCACCGTCTGAGGCAGAGAATTCCACAGACTCACAACTCTCTGTGAGAAAAAGTGTTTCCTCATCTCCGTTCTAAATGGCTTACTCCTTATTCTTAAACAAGCCCAGCTGCTCCATTCTCTCAGCATATGACAGTCCCGCCATGATCACATTGAATGGCGGTGCTGGGTCCCGGGGATTAACCTTGTAAACCTACGCTGCACTCCCTCAATAGCAAGAATGTCCTTCCTCACCGTGACCTGTGTGGGTTTTCTCCGAGATCTTCGGGTTTCCTCCCACACTCCAAAGACGTGCAGGTTTGTAGCGAATGGTACGTTAGCTTTCATAGCAAAAGGATTTGAGTATAGGAGCAGGGAGGTTCTACTTCAGTTGTATAGGGTCTTGGTGAGACCACACCTGGAGTATTGCGTACAGTTCTGGTCTCCAAATCTGAGGAAGGACATTATTGCCATAGAGGGAGTGCAGAGAAGGTTCACCAGACTAATTCCTGGGATGTCAGGACTGTCTTATGAACAAAGACTGCACAGACTCGGTTTATACTCTCTAGAATTTAGGAGATTGAGAGGCGATCTTATAGAAACTTTAAAAATTCTTAAGGGGTTGGACAGGCTAGATGCAGGAAGATTGTTCCCGATGTTGGGGAGGTCCAGGACAAGGGGTCACAGCTTAAGGATAAGGGGGAAATCCTTTAGGACCGAGATGAGAAGGATTTTTTTCACACAGAGAGTGGTGGGTCTCTGGAACTCTCTGCCACAGAGGGTAGTTGAGGCCAGTTCATTGGCTATATTTAAGAGGGAGTTAGATGTGGCCCTTGTGGCTAAGGGGATCAGAGGGTATGGAGAGAAGGCAGGTACGGGATACTGAGTTGGATGATCAGCCATGATCATATTGAATGGCGGTGCAGGCTCGAAGGGCCGAATGGCCTACTCCTGCACCTAATTTCTATGTTTCTATGTAGATTAATTGGCTTGGTAAATGTACACAAAAAAATGTCCCAAGAGGGTGTGGGATAGAGTTAGAAAAATGCTGAGTGATGCTCTATCTCGAGCTTTTCAGTGTATTACATCCAGATCCAGATCCATAACAAAAGCTTCTCACTGTACCTCGGTACTCGTGACAATAAACTAAACTGTAACTGAACTTTGGAGTGTGGGAGGAAACCGCAGCAAGCGGAACTGAACTGAAAGTAGCCTTCGTACAGACAGCACCCGAGGTCAGGATGGAACCGGGATCTCTGGTGCTGTGAGGCAGCAACTCTACCTCTACGTGCCGCCCATCCAGTTCAGTTTAGTTTATTGTCATATGTACCGAGGTACAGTGAAAAGCTTTTGTTGCGTGCTATCCAGTCCGTGGAAAAATAAAGAGTGGATAAATAAACTTCCTGAGGCGCAACTTCCATCATAACCATATAACAATTACAGCACGGAAACAGGCCCTCTCGGCCCTTCCAGTCCGTGCCGACCATTTATTTTCCCCTAGTCCCATCTACCTGCACTCAGACCTTACCCCTCCATTCCCTGCCCGTCCATATACCTATCCACTTTACTTTTAAATGTTAAAATCGATCCTGCCTCCACCACTTCTGCATTGTTCAGCTTCTGTCAAGGAGAAGCTGTATTTCACCCTCGTTAGACCTCATCTGGACTACGCAGTTGCAGCTTGGGACCCATACACAGATAAAAACATTTCATCCATTGAACGTGTCCAAAGACAGGCCGCTCGATTTGTTACTAACACCTACGAGAGAGAAGCGAGTGTCACCAAACTTGTGAATTCTCTGGTCGGGGTGGAACCCTCTCCAAGCCAGACGTGAAGCTCACCGTTTGACCTGTTTTTACAAAATGTTAAATGGTCAGCTAGACATAGATCACAAGACCTACACCAACCCCAAACCAATTAGGAGCAGACGAGGGTATTCGATCCAATTTGTGGTCCCAGCCTCAAAGACAGATGTGTACAGCAATTCGTTCTTTCCACGCACTATTAAAGCACGGAATAATCTCCACCAAGCCACGGTTGCCCAGCCGGATGCAACTAAATTTAAAGTGGCACTTTCTTCCCAATAACCCTCTCTGGCTAAACCCCTCCCTTCACCACCTCCAGTTTAAATTCCAGTTGGAATATTTTGGAGGACCAAGTAACCAAGAAGAAGAATAACGAGTGTGGAGCGATTGTAATATGTGACTGTAGATCCTGTGGCTAGCAAGCAAATAGTTGCCTGACAATTATGTGGCAACGAATTCCATTGTCTGTGTCTCTGCAGGTTAACTTTGGCCTGGCCTGTCCACTCTCCTGCCCTCTGCCAGTGTGAGTGGAGCCCGCCATGTCTCAGTCTACCCCAGTACAGAAGGGGCGAGGAGTTGTAAAGTTTCATGGCCACAGGGAAGAAGGACTCTTGATTAGTATTGGTGTTATGGGGAGAAGGCAAGGTTAGGAGGGAAGTATAGATGAGCCGTGATTGAATGGTGGAGTACATAGATACATAGACAATAGGTGCAGAGTCGGGCATTTGGCTCTTCGATTGAAGCAGAGAATTCCACAGACTCACAACTCTCTGTGAGAAAAAGTGTTTCCTCGTCTCTGTTCTAAATGGCTTACCCCTTATTCTTAAACTGTGGCCCCTGGTTCTGGACTCCCCCAACATTGGATACGTTTCCTGCCTCTAGCGTGTCCAAACCCTTAACAATATAAATGTTTCAATAAGATCCTCTCTCATCCTTCTAAACTCCAGAGTATACAAGCCCAACCGCTCCATTCTCTCAGCATATGGCAGTCCCGCCATCCCGGGAATTAACCTTGTAAACCTACGCTGCACTCCCTCAATAGCAAGAATGTGCCTTCCTCAAATTATGATTGAGATGAGGAAAAACATTCTTCCCTCCGGAGAGTTACACAAAAAGCTGGAGAAACTCAGCGGGTGCAGCAGCATCTAAGGAGCGAAGGAGATAGGCGACGTTTCGGGTCGAGACCCTTCTTCAGACTGGTCAGGGATCAGGGAAACGAGAGTTGTGAATCTGTGGAATTCCCTGCTGCAAAAGTATGTCTCCGTCTTCCCATCAGAACTGCCCCCTCCATCGACTCCTTCAAGTGGAGACTAAAAACTCATCTCTACTCCCAAGCCTTTCTTGACGTCCTCTGAGCGAGGGCTACATATATGTAGTGATGGTTACACAAAAAGCTGGAGAAACTCAGCGGGTGCAGCAGCATCTAAGGAGCGAAGGAGATAGGCGACGTTTCGGGTCGAGATCCTTCTATGTAGTGATGTTGGTATTTAATCTATGAACCACTGTTGTTTGTTATACTATTCTTATACCAATGTAAAGCACTTTGGCCAACAAGAGGTTTTTTTTAAAAATGTGCTATAGAAATAAAAGTGACTTGACTTGAGAAGTAGACGTGATGGGCCGAATGGCCTAATTCTGCTCCTGGAACCTATGGTGTGATGAGTGTGTTTGGCCAAGGCAGTGGGCAGTGAGGGGGATGGGTTGAGGTGGCCAAGGCCTGCACCCCCCCCCCCCCATCAACTACAACCCCCACAATGCACCAGTCACAGGGAGCAGCGGCTGCGCGCCGCATTGCCTGCCGGGAGATGTAGTCTTATCTTCAACCCGTCGAAGGCAGAAGGCGGAATAGCTCAGCAAACGTGGTAAAACTCTGCGAATGTGTGTTGACGTGCGAGGAGAGCAGAAAAAATAAAATAAACCTGCAGCTGGGACTTTGCTCGGTTATAATGAACCGGACTACAGATCCCAGCGTGCACCGGGCAGGTCGGTGTAGGCGTAGTTTCCGCTTCCGCCCGGCCGTGCAGCGAGGCCGAGGCCGAGGCCGAGCGGCGGTTGTTTCACGGCGGCGATGGCGGCGATGTTTGCCGCGGGGAGGGCGCGGGGGCTGCTGGCGCTCCGCCTGCGGGCCCGCTGGTTCGGGGCGACGGTCGCGGACGGAGGGCGACTCACGCGGGCCCCAGGCTCAGGCTGGCAGCTCGCTCCTCCGGCCTCCTGGTGTCGCTCACAGACGGACTCATCTCCGTTCATTCCTCCTCCCACCGACGGGCGGCGATCACAACCTGACCCGCAGCGTGGACCTCCCACCGACTGGGGGCGCTCACAACACGACCTGCAAGTTGGACCTCCGACCGACTGGTGGCGCTCTAGGCACCTGCAGTTTAGTCCTCCCACCGACGGGGGGCGCTCACAACCCGCCCTGCAAGTTGGACCTCCAACCGACTGGTGGCGCTCTCGACACCTGCAGTTCAGCCCTCCCACCCCCTGGCGTCGCTCACAACGTGACCTGCAAGTTGGACCTCTGACCAGTGGGTGGAGCAGTCAACTGCAGTTCAGCCCTCCCACCGACGGAGGGCGCTCACAACCCGCCCTGCAAGTTGGACCTCCAACCGACTGGTGGCGCAGTCAACTGCAGTTCAGCCCTCCCACCCCCTGGCGTCGCTCACAACGTGACCTGCAAGTTGGACCTCTGACCAGTGGGTGGAGCAGTCAACTGCAGTTCAGCCCTCCCACCGACGGGGGGCACTCACAACCCGCCCTGCACACTGGACCTCCGACCACGGGGAGGCGCTGCTGGGACCCGCCGTGTGGACCTCCCGCCGATGGGGGGTGCTGCTGGGGGGAGGTGCAGTGCGCAACACCGGCCACGGGGAGGCGGTCAAGGGAGGGCCGGCGGCCGCAGGACTGGACACTGGGGACCGCGGCCGGACTCTGCACCCTGGCCGCCGCCCTGGTCTACTGCTCCAGCACCACGGCCGGCTCACAGGGTGAGTGTTGGCTCCACCCAGAACAAAACAGGTGGAAGAACCCGGCAGGTCGGGCAGCATCTGTGGAAGCATAGAAAATAGATGCAGGAGTAGGCCATTCGGCCCTTCGTGTCAGCACCGCCATTCAATATGATCACGGCTGATCATCCACAATCAGTTCCCCGTTCCTGCCTTCTCCCCATATCCCCTGACTCCGTTAGCCCGAAGAGCTACATCTAATTCTCTCTTGAAAACATCCAGAGAACCGGCCTCCACCGCCTTCTGAGGCAGAGAATTCCACAGATTCACAAATCTCTGTGAGAAAAAGTGTTTTGTCGTCTCCGTTCTAAATGGCTTACCCCTTATTCTTAAAAGGATTAGACAGGCTAGATGCAGGATAAATGTTCCCGATAGACATTAGTCAATAGGTGCAGGAGTAGGCCGATGTTGGGGGAGTCCAGAACCAGGGGTCACAGTTTAAGAATAAGGGGTTGGCCATTTAGGATTGAGATGAGAAAAAACATCCTAAATGGCCAACCCCTTATTCTTAAACTGTGACCCCTGGTTCTGGACTCCCCCAACATCGGCCTACTCCTGCACCTATTGTCTATTGTCTATCAGGAACATTTTTCCTGCATCTAGCCTGTCCAATCCTTTTAAGAATAAGGGGTAAGCCATTTAGAACGGAGACGAGGAAACACTTTTTCACACAGAGATTTGTGAGTCTGTGGAATTCTCTGCCTTTGAGGGAAGTGGAGGCCGGTTCTCTGGATACTTTCAAGAGAGAGCTAGATAGGGCTCTTAAAGATAGTGGAGTCAGGGGATATGGGGAGAAGGCAGGAACGGGGTACTGATTGTGGATGATCAGCCATGATCACATTGAATGATGGTGCTGGCTCGAAGGGCCGAATAGCCTAATCCTGCACCTATTGTCTATGTATCTATTGTCAATCGGGAACATTTTTCTGCATCTAGCCTGTCAAATCCTTTAAGATCCCCTCTCATCCTTCTAAATTCCAGTGACTACAAGCCCAGTCGACCCATTCTTTCATCATATGTCAGTCCTGCCATCCCGGGAATTAAGCTGGTACTCCAGGTGCGGTCTCACCAGGGTCCTGTACAACTGCAGTAGGATCTCCTTGCTCCTAAACTCAAATCCTCTTGCAATGAAGACCAACATGCCATTCGCTTTCTTCACTGCCTGCTGTACCTGCATGCTTACTTTCAGTGAATGATGTACAAGCACACCTAGGTCTCGTTGCACCTCCCCGTTTCCTCACCTGACACAATTCAGATAATCACATAAAGAGTTTGAAGGAGGGTCTCGAACTGAAACGTCACCTATTCCTTCTTCACAGAGATGCTGCCGGTCCCGCTGAGTTACTCCAGCATGTTGTGTCTTCCATTCAGATAATAATATGCTTTCCTGCTCTTGCCACCAAAGTGGATAACCTCACATATATCCACATTATACTGCATCTGCCATGCATCTGCCCACTTACCCAACCTGTCCAAGTCACCTTGCAGCCTCATAGTATCCTCACAGTTCACACTGCCCCCCAGCTTCATGTCATCCGCAAACTTGGAGAGAAGGAATGGGCGACGTTTCGTGTCGTGACCCTTTGGTCCATTCCTTCTCTCCAGAGATGCTGCCTGTCCCGCTGAGTTACTCCAGCATTTTGTGTCCACCTTCGATTTGAACCAGCAACTGCAGTTCTTCCTTACACACTGAAACGTCAACTGTTGGTCGGCGCGGGTAAGTTGAACCGAAGGACATGTTTCATACAATCACAGAGTCACACAGCGTGGAAACAGGCCCTTTGGCCCACACTGACCAACATGCCCCATCTACACTAGTCCCACCTGCCTGCGTTTGACCCATATCCCGCCAAACCCGTCCTATCCATGTACCTGTCTAAATGTTTCTTAAACGTTGCAATAGAGGCTCCTCAGCTACCTCCTCCGGCAGCTCGTTCCGTAGACCCACCATCCTCTGTGTAAGAAAAACGTTAGCCCTCAGATTAAACCTTTCTCCCCTCACCTTAAACCTATGTCGTCTGGTTCTCGATTCTCCTACACTGGGACGTACTCTCTCATGATTTGGTAGACACTGCATGACACTAAAGGGCCTGTCCCACTGGCTGATTTTTTTTCGGAGACTGCCGGCGTCATTGACTGACGTATCAGGGTTTTCCCTGTACCTCGGTACACATGACAATAAACTGAACTAAAGTAAACATTTAGGGACGGGTCCCATCTTCAGACTGGGGAAAGAGTTGGGGAAAGGTGCAGGGGTACATTTTGGAACTTGGTTTATCCACGCCCTCCATCGATGCTGCCTGACCCAATAGACAACAGGTGCAGGAGTAGGCCATTCGACCCTTCGAGCCAGCACCGCCATTCAATGTGATCACGGCTGATCTTCCCCAATCAGTACCCCGTTCCTGCCTTCTCCCCATATCCCCTGACTCCGCTATCTTTAAGAGCCCTATCCAGCTCTCTCTTGAAAGTATCCAGAGAACCGGCCCCCACCGCCCTCTGAGGCAGAGAATTCCACAGACACACCACTCTCTGTGTGAAAAAGTGTTTCCTCGTCTCCGTTCTAAATGGCTTACCCCTTATTCTTAAACTGTGTGGCCCCTGGTTCTGGACTGCCCCAACATCGGGAACATGCTTCCTGCCTCGAGCTTGTCTGGGGTACATTTTGGAACTTGGTTTATCCACGCCCTCCACCGACGCTGCCTGACCTGCCGCATTCCTCCAGCACTCTGTGCTTTACTCTCGATCCAGGCATCTACAGTTCCTTGCGTCATTTTAAAATCTCCCCGCTGATGTCAGTGAGCGTGGGTGGTTGGGTGGTTGAGGTCTGCGCAGTGTAGTGAGGTGCCTTCTGTGTTCTCTCCCCGCAGGTCACGCATTGCTGGAAGCTGCTCGACTGAACAACGTGCCTGAGATCCGCAGGTAGGGACATTTGTAAGGCAGAGATAGACAAGTTCTTGATAGCGGAGTCAGGGGATATGGGGAGAAGGCAGGAACGGGGTACCGATTGGGGATGATCCGCCACGATCACATTGAATGGCAGTGCTGGCTCGAAGGGTTGAATGGCCTACTCCTGCACCTTTTCTCTATTGTCTATTGACAGCTTCTTCTCCTCTGTAATCAACTTCTGAACGGCCCTTCCATAAGCCAGGGTACTGTCCGATTCACCTCTACCCCCATTGCGGACATTGGACTTTGTCTCTGGAACTGATGCGCTACACAGCTGAGAACTATTTTCTGCACTCTGTATCTGCCCCTTTGCTCCACCTATAGGACTGGAGTTTGACTTGATGGTATTTTCCTGTAGTATTATCTGTTTAGAGTTTAGAGTTCAAAGTTACAGCGCGGAAACGGGCCCTTCAGCCCATCCAGCGGTCACCCCGTACACAAGCACCATCTTACACACTAGGGGCAAGTTCCAATTTTACCAATTAACCTACAAACTCGCACGTCTTTGGAGTGTGGTGGGAAACCGGAGCACCCAGAGAAAACCCACGCAGGTCACAGGGAGAACGTACAAATTCCGTACAGAGAGTACCCATAGTTAGGATCGAACCCAGGTCTCTGGCGCTGTGAGGCAGCAGCTCTACCCGCTGTGCCGCCCGGGTATCAGGGGTTATGGGGAGAAGGCAGGAAAATGAGATTAGGATGGAGAGATAGATCAACCGTAATTGAATGGCAGAGTAGGCTCAATGGGCCGAATGGCCTAATTCTACTCCTATAACTTGTGAGGGCACGGCCTCTATCTCTAGAGATCCTAAGTCCTGGATAGAGTGGATGTGGAGAGGATGTTTCCACTGGTGGGAGAGTCTAGGACCAGAGGGCACAGCCTCGGAATAAAAGGACATGTTTTTTGGAAGGTGAGGGGGAATTTCTTTAGTCAGAGGGTGGTGAATCTGTGGAACTCATTGCCACAGACGGCGGTGGAGGCCAAGTCGGATAGTTCTAAAGCAGGGGCAGATATTTGGTTAGTTACGGGTGTCAGGGGTTAATGGGAGAAGGCAGGAGAATGGGTTTAGGAGGGAGAGATAGATCTGCCATGATTGAATGGCGGAGTGGACTTGATGGGCCGAATGGCCTGATTCTGCTCCTATGGCTCATGAACGCAGCGGGTCAGGCAGCAGGTGCGGAATCTCTAGAATTTAGGAGATTGAGGGGCGATCTTATAGAAACTTACAAAATTCTTAAGGGGTTGGACAGGCTAGATGCAGGAAGATTGTTCCCGATGTTGGGGAGGTCCAGGACAAGGGGTCACAGCTTAAGGATAAGGGGGGAATCCTTTAGGACCGAGATGAGAAGGACTTTTTTCACACAGAGAGTGGTGAATCTCTGGAACTCTCTGCCAGGGTAGTTGAGGCCAGTTCATTGGCTATATTTAAGAGGGAGTTAGATGTGGCCTTTGTGGCTAAGGGGATCAGGGGGTATGGAGAGAAGGCAGGTACGGGATACTGAGTTGGATGATCAGCCATGATCATATTGAATGGCGGTGCAGGCTAGAAGGGCCGAATGGCCTACTCCTGCACCTAATTTCTATGTTTCTATGTTTCTATGGAATGAGCAGAAGACTTTTCGGGTCGCGACCCATGTCCTCCACAGATGCTGCCGGACCCCCAAGTTTCTCCAGCACTTTGTGTTTAACCCCTGACACCCGGCCCAACAGTTACTCTAGTCATCCCCCCCCATCCCTCACAGCCGAGTTTGTCCACCCAGTGTCCAACTGGAGACTCCACCCCGCCTGCAGTTACCTACCACCCCACTTGGGGGAGCTGCTGGTCCATGGCTGGTCCACAGCTACACCAGCCATTCCTGACCGGTACACAGTGGTGCCTTTAATGTGGAGCATGCATCCGCAGATGCTGCTTTAAACCAAGGAGAGGCTCAAAATGCTGTAGGGAGTAACTCAGACGGCATCTCTGGATAGACGGAATACCGGACTGTCATATGCTGAGAGAATGGAGCGGCTGGGCTTGTACACTCTGGCGTTTAGACGGATGAGAAGGGATCTTATTGAAACATATAAGATTATTAAGGGTTTGGACACGCTAGAGGCAGGAAACATGTTCCCGGTGTTGGGGGATTCCAGAACCAGGGGCCACACAGTTTAAGAATAAGGGGAAAGCCATTTAGAACGGAGACGAGGAAACACTTTCTCACCCAGAGAGTTGTGAGTGTGGAATTCTCTGCCTCAGAGGGCGTTGGAGGCCGGTTCTCTGGATACTTTCAAGAGAGAGCTAGATAGGGCTCTTAAAGATAGCGGAGTCAGGGGATATGGGGAGAAGGCAGGAACGGGGTACTGATTGTGGATGATCAGCCATGATCACATTGAATGGCGGTGCTGGCTGGAAGGGCCGAATGGCCTACTCCTGCACCTCTCACTCCATCCCTCACCCCATCCCAGTTCTCCGACCAAAGATGGATACAAAATGCTGGAGTAACTCAGCGGGACAGACAGACAGGCAGCATCTCTGGAGAGAAGGAACGGGTGAAGGATAGAGTGGGACAGAAACTCACTGACACACAGACAGAGAGAGAAACCGGCTTCTTCAGTCTGAAGAAGGGTCTCGGCCCTTTACCCATTCTTTCTCTCCAGAGATGCTGCCTGTCTGTCTGTCCCGCTGAGTTACTCCAGCATTTTGTGTCTGCCGGGAGGTACATGTAATCCCACTGACTGAATACAGAGGGAGGGAGAACACAGAAAACTCTTCACCAGCTTGTTGATATAATCTCTGTTTTAAAGCTGTTTTCTCCTCTTATCTTTCACATAATGTTTGTTTCTCTGTGTGTTTCTGTCCTCCTCTCTGTCCTCCTCTCTGTCCCCCTCTCCCCCTCTCTCCCTCTCCCCCTGTCTCCCACTCCGCCTCGCTCTGTCAAACAAGGTTGTTGCAGTAGGGGATGTTAACTTTCTCAATATAGACTGGGAAAATCATAGCGTGAAGGGTTTAGATGGGGTACAATTCCTCAGAAGTGTTCGGGAGAGTTTTCTTAAGCAGTCTGTGGAGGCCCCCCACATGTGAGAGGGCAACGCTGGATCTAGTATTGGGAAATTGGGAAGGGGCAAGTGAATGAAGTGTGTGTGGAGGAGCCTGTTGGGTCCGGTGACCACAGATCGAATAGGTTTAAGATAGTTATGGATCGGGACGGAGAGGGTCCACGTGTTAAAATGCTCAACTGAGGTAAGGCCAACGTCGAGGGTATGAGAGAAGGTCTCGCTCAAGTTGACTGGAGCAGGTTATTTGAGGGGAACGGAACTTCGGCCAAGTGGGATGTTTTTAAAAGTGGACTGAAGAAAGCTCAGGATGTGTACGTCCCCCTTAGAGTGAAGGGCAAAGCAGGCACACGTAAGGAAGCTTGGCTGACGAGGGAAATTGAGGCATTAGTCAAAAACAAGAAGGATGTATGGGACAGGTATAGGCAGCTGGGATCGAGTGCATCCCTGGAGGAGTTTCGGGAACTAAGGAGCAAACTAAAAAAGGAGATCAGAAGGGCAAATAGGGACAGGGAGTTAGCTCTGGCGGATAGCATAATGGACAATCCCAAAAGTTTTTATAAATACATAAGGGGGAAAGGGTAACTAGAGAGAGAGGGGGGACCTCTCAGGAATCAAAGTGGTCACCTCTGTGTGGAGCCACAGGAGATGGGCAATGTCCTCAATGAGTATTTCTCCTCCGTATTTACCGAGGAGATAGACAGTAGGACGGAGGGAATTGGAGCAGTCGCTGGAAGTGTCTTGACCGCAGTCATTTTCTTGCCTTCTCCTCATAACCGTTGACACCCATTCTAATCAAGAATTTGTCTAAAAAGAGCGCCCTTTCATTCCGAGGCTGTGCCCTCTAGTCCCAGACTCTCCCACTAGTGGAAACATCCTCTCCACATCCACTCTCTCCGGGCCTTTCACTATTCTGTAAGTTTCAATGAGGTCCCCCCTCATCCTTCTAAACTCCAGCGAGTACAGGCCCAGTGTCGACAAACGCTCATCGTATGTTAACCCACTCATTCCTGGGATCATTCTCCCCTGGACCGTCTCCAGAGCCGGCACATCCTTCCTCAGGTATGGGGCCCAAATCTGCTCACTGTTCTCGATACCATACGATAGGACTTTATTTATCCAAGGAGGAAAATGAATCTGCCTTATTATAAAAACACAAAGTACATGAAACATGAAAATGTAGTGAAATTAGAGTGTAGAGAATTGGGGGATGAGCAATGATTTGGGGGGGGGGGGAGAGTCAGTCTCAGTCTACCCCACGACAGAAGGGGGAGGGGTTGTACAGTTTGATAGCCACAGGGAAGAAGGATCTCCTGTGGCGTTCTGTGCTGCATCTTGGTGGGACCAGTCTGTTGCTGAAGGGTCTCCTCAGGTTGACCAGTGTGTCACGGAGGGGGTGAGCTGTATTGTCCAGGATGCTCCGCAGTTTGAGGAGCATCCTCCCCTCCCACCCCACCCACCCCTCCAAATGCGGCCTGCCCAGCACCTGATCGAAGCCTCAGCATTGCATCACCTGTCGAGAGCAGCCAGCCAAGCGAGGGGGTGGGGAGAGGGTGGATGCACTGATCCCAAACACAAACACCGTCCCTGCCGTTGCCCCGGCTTGAGTCTGGATCTTGTGGTCGGTCACCCTAAACGGTGGGTCAAGGTGGGACTGAGTGACGCGGCCATCTGGCAGCAAGCTGACTGCTGACGGAAGGAAGCTCACGAGTTTTAGTTTAAGACAGACACAAAATGCTGGAGTCACTCAGCGGGACAGGCAGCATCTCTGGAGAGAAGGAACGGGTGACGTTTCAGGCCTTGACCCTCGACACCTCTCATTCCTTCTCTCCTGTCCCGTTGAGTTACTCCCAGCGTTTGTGTTGTGAATCTGAGCGAATCTGTGGAATTCTCTGCCACAGAAGGCAGTGGAGGCCAATTCACTGGATGTTTTCAAGAGTTGGATTTAGCTCTAAGGGCTAACGGAATCAAGGGACCCAAAGGATCTCGACTCGAAACGCCACCCATTCCTCCTCTCCAGAGACGCTGCCTGTCCCTGCTGAGTTACTCCAACATTTTGTATCTACCTTTGATTTAAATCAGCACCTGCAGTTCTTTCCTACACATTGGTTTCAGTTTAGAGATGCAGCGTGGAAACAGGCCCTTCGGCCCACCCAGTCAGCGCCGACCAGCGGTCCCTGAATGCTGACACTCTCCGACACACGCTAGGGACAATTTTACATTTGCACCGAGCCAATTAAACCTACAAACCCGTACGACTTTGGAGCGTGGGAGGAATCCGAAGATCTCGGAGAAAACCCACGCAAGTCACGGGGAGAACGTACTTGGGTACGTTGTTGGGATCGAACCCGGGTCTCTAGCCACCGTGCCGCCCCAATTACTTCAGTGTAATTCATTGTCACGTGTACCGTGGTACAGTAAAACGCCTTTTGTACCATCCTATCCATGCAGCGCAAAGACTATACACGGTTACAATCGAGCCATCCACTGTGGGCAGATACAGGATAAAGGGAATAGACAAGATAGTGTATGATAAAGTCCAGTGGGAAGAAGCTGCCCCTGAATATGGAGGTGTGTGCGTCCGTTTTCACACTCCTGTACCTCTTGCCCGATGGGAGAGGGGAGAAGAGGGAGTGGCCGGGGGTGAGACTAGTCCTTGATGATGCTGCCGGCCTTGCCGAGGCAGCGTGAGGTGTAGATGGAGTCGGTGGAAGGGAGGTTGGTTGGCGCGACGGTCTGGGCTGCGTCCACAACTCTGCAATGTCTTCTGGTCTTGGATGGAGCTGTTCCCAAACAATAGACAACAGGTGCAGGAGGAGGCCATTCGGCCCTTCAACCAGCACCGACATTCAATGTGATCGTGGCTGATCATCCCCAATCAGTACCCCGTTCCTGCCTTCTCCCCATATCCCCTGACTCCACTATCTTTAAGAGCCCTATCTAGCTCTCTCTTGAAAGTATCCAGAGAACCGGCCTCCACCGCCCTCTGAGGCAGAGAATTCCACAGATTCACAACTCTCTGTGTGAAAAAGTGTTTCCTCGTCTCCGTTCTAAATGGCTTACCCCTTATTTTTAAACTGTGGCCCCTGGTTCTGGACTCCCCCAACATCAGCAACATGTTTCCTTCCTCTAGCGTGTCCAAACCCTTAATTATCTTATATGTTTCAATAAGATCCCCTCTCATCCTTCTAAATTCCCCTAATTTGAGGAAGAACATTCTTGCTATTGAGGGAGTGCAGCGTAGGTTTACAAGGTTAATTCCCGGGATGGCGGGACTGTCATATGCTGAGAGAATGGAGCGGCTGGGCATGTATACTCTGGAGTTTAGAAGGATGAGAGGCGATCTCATTGAAACATACAAGATTGTTAAGGTTGTTAGAGGCAGGAAACCTGTTCCCGATGTTGGGGGAGTCCAGAACCAGGGGCCACAGTTTAAGAATAAGGGGTAAGCCATTTAGAACGGAGACGAGGAAACAATTTTTCTCACAGAGAGTGGTGAGTCTGTGGAATTCTCTGCCTCAGAGGGTGGTGGAGGCCGGTTCTCTGGATGCTTTCAAGATTGGGCTGTTAAAGATTACGGAGTCCGGGGATATGGGGAGAAGGCAGGAACGTGGTACTGATTGGGGATGATCAGCCGTGATCACATTGAATGGCGGTGCTGGCTCGAAGGGCCAAATGGCCTTCTCCTGCACCTATTGTCTATTGCCTATTGAATACACCTTGATCACAGAGCCGGTTAATTCGCAGGATCTGTGCAAGCAGACTTTACAATGAACCCTCCAGTTAGTTGTCAGTGTGATTCCAGCCCAGCCATGCGGTGTACAAGTGTTTGTTACATTAGAACGTGCCAGATGGGGTGGAGATGGGTGTAAATCACTTCAGGTATCTTTGAGTAAAGTAGGTGACTACATTAAACAGTATCACTTAACACATCTCCAGATGGAAGCCATCTGTCCCGGCCAAAATAGAGACCTGTCCCACCCCGGTCATTCCTCCTACTCCCCGCTCCCGCCCGGCAGAAGGTGCAGAAGCTTGAAAGCCAGCACCACCAGACTCCATCACAGGAGGCAGGCTATCAACTGACGTCTATTAGGAACCCGTAGGCATCAGTCTGAAGAAGGGTCTTTACCCGAAACGTCACCCATTTCTTCTCTCTAGAGATGCGGCCTGTCCCGCTGAGTTACTCCAGCATACTTCAGCTTATCTTCTATTATAAACCCACTGACTCCCACGTCTATCTACACTGCACTTTTTCCCCGACTTCAACTACTTCATTCAAAGATACCTGAGCTGAATTGCACCCAACTCCAGCATTTTGTATAAGAAGGAACTGCCGATGCTGGACAAATCGAAAGTAGACATAAAACGCCGGAGAAACTCAGCGGGTGAGGCAGCATCTGTGGAGAAAAGGCGACATTTCGGGTCGAAGCCCTTCTTCACACTGATGTTGGGGGGGGTGGGAAAAATATCCTCCCCCCCGACATCAGTCTGAAGAAGAATAGAAACATAGAAACATAGAAATTAGGTGCAGGATTAGGCCATTCGGCCCTTCTAGCCTGCACCACCATTCAATATGATCATGGCTGATCATCCAACTCAGTATCCCGTACCTGCCTTCTCTCCATACCCTCTGATCCCCTTAGCCACAAGGGCCACATCTAACTCCCTCTTAAATATAGCCAATGAACTGGCCTCAACTACCCTCTGTGGCAGAGAGTTCCAGAGACCCACCACTCTCTGTGTGAAAAAAGTCCTTCTCATCTCGGTCCTAAAGGATTTCCCCCTTATCCTTAAGCTGTGACCCCTTGTCCTGGACCTCCCCAACATCGGGAACAATCTTCCTGCATCTAGCCTGTCCAACCCCTTAAGAATTTTGTAAATTTCTATAAGATCCCCTCTCAATCTCCTAACTTCTAGAGAGTATAAACCGAGTCTATGCAGTCTTTATTCATAAGACAGTCCTGACATCCCAGGAATCAGTCTGGTGAACCTTCTCTGCACTCCTGCTATGGCAATAATGTCCTTCCTCAGATTTGGAGACTGTACGCAATACTCCAGGTGTGGTCTCACCAAGACCCTATACAACTGAAGTAGAACCTCCCTGCTCCTATACTCAAATCCTTTTGCTATGAAAGCTAACATACCATTCGCTTTCTTCACTGCCTGCTGCACCTGCATGCCTGCTTTCAATGACTGGTGTACCATGACACCCAGGTCGCGCTGCATCGCCCCTTTTCCTAATCGGCCTCCATTTAGATAATAGTCTGCTTTCCCATTTTTGCCACCAAAGTGGATAACCTCACAATCTCGACCTTTTGTGAAACAGACAGCACCCGGGGTGAGGATCGAACCCGGGACCCAGGCTCTACCTGCTGCGCTGCCTGTCATTTAGCGGCACTGACCCAGTTGTGTGGCCTTCCCTGCAGGTTGCTGTCGAAGGGGGTTCCCGTCTCACAGAGGCACAAGCTGGGCTGGACGCCACTGATGGTCGCCGCCATGAACAAGAACCACAGGTAGGTGCTGTCTCTGCCGACCACAGGCTCATCAATGATAGCAGCAGAATTAGGCCATTTGGCCCATCGTCCACTTCACCTTTTCAAGATTCAAGAGAGTTTATTGTTGTGTGTCCCTGACAGGACAATGAAATTCTTGCTTTGCTTCAGCACAACAGAACATAGTCGGCATTGACTACAGAACAGATCCGTGTGTCCATATACCATTATGTACATATATACACACATCAATAAATAAACTGATAACGAGCAAATAAATTATAACCATATAACAATTCCAGCACGGAAACAGGCCTTCTCGGCCCTTCCAGTCCGTGCCGACCAATTATTTTCCCCTAGTCCCATCTACCTGCACTCAGACCATACCCCTCCATTCCCTTCCCGTCCATATACCTATCCACTTTACTTTTAACTGTTAAAATCGATCCTGCCTCCACCACTTCTGCTGGAAGATCATTCCACACAGCCACCACTCTCTGAGTAAAGAAGTTCCCCCTCATGTTACCCCTAAACTTCTGTCCCTTAATTCTCATGTCATGCCCTCTTGTTTGAATCTTCCCTACCCTCAATGGGAAAAGCTTATCCACGTCAACTCTGTCTATCCCTTTCATCATTTTAAAGACCTCAATCAAGTCCCCCCTTAACCTTCTGCGCTCCAAAGAATAAAGACCTAACTTGTTAAACCTTTCTCTGTAACTTAGTTGCTGGAACCCAGGCAACATTCTAGTAAATCTCCTCTGTACTCTCTCTATTTTGTTGATGGGCTATTAATGTTCAGAGTTTTGTCCGAGCCAAGTTTAATCGCCTGATGGCTGTGGGGAAGTAGCCATTCAGTGGCTGATCTATCTCTCCCTCCTAACCCCATTCTCCTGCCTTCTCCCCATAACCTCTGACACCCATACCGATCAACTGCAACATGACATGGCAACTTCTATACTCGATACTCTCTGTGACTGACGAGGGCCAACGTGCCACAGCCTTATTGCCCGCCCTATCTACCTGCGACTCCACCTTCAAGGGACCATGCACCAGCTCCCGTGGTCGGGATGCAACCGTGACACCCTCGAGTTTCTCCAGCATTCCGTGCTCTAAACTCCTGTGTTGATGAGGCAGCTTTTAAAGATGTCTATTGACGAGGGCGGATGAGTGAAGGAGTCGGGCCAGCGGGTTTGAGCTGTGTGCTCTTCACACGCTAATGCATGCATGGTCGGTCGGTCGGCCGGCCGGCCGGGGGAAGGTTTGCGTTCTCTAAGTGCTTCGGCCTCTGAATGAGCCAGGCGGAGGGGCGCCGTGCCCGGCCGTGCGGGTGAAACTGTTTC
>CAUPSL010001251.1:55000-105000 GCA_963514005.1 Raja brachyura | reverse complement strand
TCCAGAGATGCTGCCTGTCCCGCTGAGTTACTCCAGCAAATCTGCATCTGTCTGCAATTTAAACCAGCATCTGCAGTTCCTTCCCACACAGAGAGCTTTAGAGACATACACCATGGACACAGGCCCTTCTTGCACAACTCAGCCAGGCCAGCCATCTATGCTAATCCCACCTATCCGCGTTTGGCCCATATCATAAGGAATAGTAGAATTAGGCCATTCGGCCCATCAAGTCTACTCCGCCATTCCATCATGGCTGATCTATCTCTCCCTCCTAATCCCATTCTCCTGCCTTCTCCCCATAACCTCTAACACCCGTACTAATCAAGAATCTATCTATCCCTGCCTTAAAAATATCCACTAACTTGGCCTCCACAGCCGTCTGTGGCAAAGAATATCACAGATTCAACACCCTCTGACTAAGGAAATTTCTCCTCATCTCCTTCCTAAAAGAACGTCCTTTATTTCTGAGGCTGTGCCCTCTGGTCCTAGACTCTCACACTAGTGGAAACATCCTCTCCACATCCACTCTATCCAAGCCTTTCACTATTCTGTATGTTTCAATGAGATATCCCCTCATAATTATAAACTAGAGGCCCAGCACCAACAAAAGGTACCTTCATTAATCTGGACATTACGAGAGTGCATTTGAAATGGAATTCCCCCCGAAAATGTGTCACCTGAGGCGGCCGATCGCAACCTCATCGGGACTTCCGGGCCGATCAGCGGGTCGAATCTGCCCCCCTGGAGCCGGTGATCAGGAACTCCGGCCTGGCCGGAGCAGGCAGATCCGTTCCCATATCCGACTTCCGAGGCAGAACGTTGGTCTGGCAACACGGATAATCCAGAAAGGCAGATCACAAACAGCTGGAGTAACTCAGCGGGACAAGCAGCATCTCTGGAGACATGGAATGGGCGACGTTTTGGGTCAAGACCCTTCTTCAGAACCGAAAAGTCCCGCTGAGTTACTCCAGCATTTTGTGTCTATCTTCAATTTAAACCAGTATCTACAGTTCTTTCCTGCACATCTAATCCTGAAATGCTCTGGAGCCAAAGTGTGCCGGAATATTTGTGGTGGAGCCATAAGCCATTTAGAATGGAGATTGAGGAAATACCTTTTCTCATAGAGAGTTGTGAGTCTATGGAATTCGGAGCCAGCACCGCCATTCAAAGTGATCATGGCTGATCATCCCTAATCAGTACCCTGCTCCTGCCTTCGCCCCATATCCCCTGACTCCGCTATCTTTAAGAGCCCTACCTATATCTCTCCTGAAAGTATCCGGAGAACCGGCCTCCACAACCCTCTGAGGCAGAGAATTCCACCGACTCACAACTCTCTGTGAGAAAAAGTGGTTCCTCGTCTCCGTTCTAAATGGCTTACCCCTTATTCTTAAACTGTGGCCCCTGGTTCTGGACTCCCCTAACATCGGGGACATGTTTCCTGCAGTTCCATGAAGCTGTGCCGTCTCTTCCGGCATTTCTTGGTGTGTCGGTGAGTGTACAAGGGGTGATGGGGGTCTGTGTCCGCATTGAGGTGTTCTACTGCAGCTGCCCGATCACGTCTCCGAGATGGTTTGTCGATGCCTGCCAGTTCATACAGATGCTCAACTCCTGTCGGCTTCAGGCGTCCTGTGGTTTTCCTGCAGGCAGTGTTCAATGCAGAGTCCACCTTGCGTGCATGTTTAGCCCTTTGCTCCACAACACTACCCAGAGGCCGACCATTCACTGTGTAGGTCCTGCCCTTGTTCGATGTCCCAAAATGCAACACCTCGCACTTCTCTGTATTAAATTCCATCGACCATTCCTCCGCCCACCTGGCCAATCGATCCAGATCCTGCTGCAATCGTTCACAACCATCTTCACTCTCTGCAAAACCGCTCACTGTTGTATCATCAGCAAACTTGCTAATCTTGCCCTGTATGTTCTCATCCAAATCATTGATGTAGATGACAAACAGTAACGGGCCCAGCACCGAACCCTGAGGCCCACCGCTAGTCACAGGCCTCCAGTCTGAGAAGCAACCTTCCACCATCACCCTCTGCTTCCTTCCATGGAGCCAATTTGCTGTCCATTCAGCTATCTCTCCTTGGATCCCATGCGATCTAACCTTCCAGAGCAGCCTACCATGCGGAACCTTGTCGAACGCCTTACTAAAGTCCATGTACACAACATCTACAGCTCTGCCCTCATCGACCTTTCTGGTTACGTCTTCAAAAAAACTCAATCAGATTTGTGAGACCCGACCTCCCACGTACAAAACCATGCTGACTGTCCCAAATCAGCCCTTGCCCTTCACAATGCCTGTATATCCTATCCCTCAGAATACTCTCCAGTAACTTACCAACTACTGATGTTAATCTCACCGGCCTATAGTTCCCAACATTTTCCCTGCAGCCCTTCTTGAAAAGAGGCACAACCTTTGCCACCCTCCAGTCTTCCGGCACCTCTCCTGGATTTAAGGACGACCCGGTGGAGGATTCTAAAACTAGAGGGCACAGGCTTCAGGCGAGAGGGGAGAGGTTTAAGAGGGACCTCGGGGGCAACTGTTTCACTCGGAGGGTAGTCTGCATCTGGAACCAGCGGCCAGAGGAAGCTGTAGAAGGGGATACAATTGTGGCTTTTAAAAGACATTTGGACAGATTTATGGATGGGAAAGGTTTAGAGGGATAAACGGGACTAGCGCGGAGTGCCAGCTTGGACGGCATGGCCCAGTTCAGTTTAGTTTATCATCACGTGTACCGAGGTACAGTGAAAAGCTTCCGTTTTTGCTGCGTGCTAACCAGCCAGCGGAAAGACAATACATGATTACAATCAATCCATTCACAGTGCACAGATACATGATAATAAAGGAATAATGTTTAGTGCAAGGTGAAGCCAGCAAAGTCCAATCTGAAGATTCAAGATTCAAGTGAGTTTATTGTCGTGTGTCCCTGATAGGACAATGAAATTCTTGCTTTGCTTCAGCACAACAGAACATAGTAGGCATTGACTACAGAACCGATCAGTGTGTCCATATACCATTATATAAATACATACACACATTAATAAATTAACGGATAAAGTGCAAATAAACAGATTATTGGCTATTCAGAGTTTTGTCTGAGCCAAGTTTAATAGCCTGATGGCTGTGGGGAAGTAGCTATTCCTGAACCTGGACGTTGCAGTCTTCAGACTCCTGTACCTTCTACCCGAAGGCCAGGATGGTGTGGGTCCTTGATGATGCTGCCAGCCATTTTGTGGGTCTCGACCCGAAACGTCGCCCATTCGTTCCCTCCAGAGACACTGCCTGTCCCGCTGTGTTACCCCTGCATTTTGTGTCTGCCAAAGACCGAACAAGGATAGTCCGTGGGTCTTCAAGTTCACGTTTATTGCCACATGCACCAATTAAGGTACCGTGGAATTTGATTTTCCATGCAGCCACACAATCAATAAGAGCACAACACACAATAGAATACAACATGAACATCCGCCACAGCGGAATCAGCATTCTTCACTGGGATGGACGGCAACAAAGTCCAGCCAGCCCTCCTCCTTTGTTCATCCGTGTTTGGCCCTCCGTAGTCACCGCTACGGACGGCCCGGATGTACAGGCCCTCTCGTCGGGATGATCCAAACTCCGACATCGGGACGGATGACCGCGGCTTCAGGATGTTATAGGCCGCAGCTCTTCTCCGGCGATCCCAGGCGAGGGATCCCAGACTCCGCGATGGAAAGTCAACGCCACGCCCGCGGCTAGAAGCTCCACAGAGCGCGGAGGACAAGGTACTCTGAACGAGGACAAGGCGGGCCGAATGGCCTGTTCCCGCGCTGCAACTATGTGCAAAATGGTGGAAGTGTCACTGAGAGTTTGAAGGAAGAGGCAGGTGCTTGTTTGGAGTATGAAGCCTTCGGAAAGATTCAGTTTGCCAGTAATTAATGTCTTTTTGCAACCGGGACTGGTGCTTATGATATTCCACTAATAACCCGGAGAATGAGGCTTCAAGTCCCCGAGCAGTCGTTGAAGAATTTCAATTCCGTT
Source organism: Raja brachyura (assembly GCA_963514005.1). The sequence goes on along the minus strand of CAUPSL010001251.1, from coordinate 100,985 downwards.
TTAACAGAAATAAAAATCTTGTCTCGGTAAAAGTAATCATAAAGTTGTCTGATTGTTGCCAATCCCAACTGGTTCAGTAATGACCCTGAGTGCAGGATTCTACCCTCCCTGCCCGTCCCGGCTTAACTCTGACAGTAATGCTCTTGACTCATTTGCCCTCTGAAGTGGCCCAGCAAACCACTCATTACAAGCGCTGTGAGGATCAGCAATAAAATCCGTTCTCCTTGTGTCCCTGGGCTAGACGATGAAAAGTCGGCTTCAACGCTCACAGAGTTGATATGAAGTGCCTTTCCATAAAAGACCCAGTCTTATCCCTGCTTCCGTCATAACATTGCTTTGTTCCCCCTCTCCCACCGGCCGGCCGATCGATACTGTCCACTCAAGAAATGGATTCAAAATGGCTTCATGTCTAAAGGGACGGTGGTGAGGGAGCTAGATAGGGCTCTTAAAGATAGCGGAGTCAGGGGATATGGGGAGAAGGCAGGAACGGGGTACTGATTGGGGATGATCAGCCTTGATCACATTGGATGGCGGTGCTGGCTCGAAGGGCGAATGGTCTACTCCTGCACCTATTGCCTATTGTCTTTTGTCTCTCCTCCCCTCCCATCCCCTCCCCCCTTTCTCTCCTCTACCACCCTCTCCTCCCCAATCCTCCCCTCTCCCCCTTCTCCACCCCTCCCCTCTCCTCCCCTCCATCCTCCCCTCTCCACTACTCTCCTCCCCTCCCCTCCCCGCATCTCCTCTCCTCCCCTCACTACCCTCCCCTCTCCCCCTCCCCTCCTCCCCTCCCCTTTCCTCCCCTCACCTCTCCCCCCCAAACCCCTCCCCTTTCCTCTCCTCTCCTCCCCTTTCCTCCCCTCCTCCCCTCTCCCCCTCCCCTCCTCCCCTCCTCCCCTCTCCCCCTCCCCTCCTCCCCTCCTCCCCTCCCCTCCCTCCCCTCCGCTCCCTTCTCCCCCCTCCTTCCCTCCCCTCCCCTCCCCTTTCCCCTCCTCCCCCTACCACCCTCTCCCCTCCTCCCCTCTCCCCTCCCCTTCCCCCTCTCCTCCCATCTCCTCTCCTCCTCTCTCCTCCCCTCTCCTCTACTCTCCTCCCCTCTCCCCCCATCCTCTCCTCTCCTCTACCACCTTCTCCCCTCCTCCCCTCTCCCCCTCTCTCCTCCCCTCCCCCCTCTCCTCCCCTCCCCTCTCCCCCCTCTCCACTCCTCCCCTCCCTCCCCCTCCCCTTTCCTACCCTCCATCCTCCCCTCTCCTCTACTCTCCTCCCCTCCCCTCCCCGCATCTCCTCTCCTCCCCTCCCTTCCCTCCCCCCTCCCCCTCCCCTCTCCTCTACCACCCTCTCCCCCTCTCTCCTCCCCTCCCCCCCTCTTCTCCCATCCCCTCCCTCCCCCTCCCCTCTCCTCTCTCCTCCCCTCTCCTCTACTCTCCTCCCTTCCCCTCATCTCCTTCTTCTCCTCTCCTCCCCTCTCCTCCTCCCTCCCCCCTCCCCTCCTCCACTCCCCTCCCCTCTTCCCCTCCTCCCCTCTCCTCTCCTCCCCTCTCCCACCCTCCCACCCCAGCCAGACAGCCAGCTATGTTTGCACTTCCATTCCCAGAACCAGCACTGTGAAAGGATGAGGAGTTTAACATCAACAAATATCCAGCACTCTCCCTCCTTTTTATAATCCCCTTTTCTGCTTTCTTGTCCCCCCCTCCCCCACCCCTCTCCTCCCCCCTCTACCCCTGCTCTCCCACCCACCAACTCTCTCCCCTCCCTCTCCCCCCCCCTCTCTCTCTCCCCCCCCCCCCCCCCCCAGTCTAGAGGGAGTGATTTGAGAGGGACCTCAGGGACAACCCGTCCGTGCAGACGATAGTCCTCATATGGAACGAGCTGCCGGAGAAGTAGATACAATCATGACTTCTAAAAGACACGTAGACAGGATGGGTTTAGAGGGAAATGGGCCAAATGCAGGCAGATGGGACTAGCCCAAGGTGCCAACAAAGTCAGTATTGCCAAGGTGGGCTGAATGGCCTGTTTCAGTGCTGTACACCTCTATGATTCGTAAGCACCAAATAAAAGGTGCTCAACAGCTGAAGTAAAACCAGAGGTTTGTTTAAGAAGGAACTGCAGATGCTGGAAAAATCGAAGATCGAAGATAAAAATGCTGGAGAAACTCAGCGGGTGAGGCAGCATCTATGGAGCGAAAGAATAGGTGACGTTTCGGTTCAAGACCCTTCTTCAGACTGATGTGGGGGGGGGACGGGAAGAAGAAAGGAAGAGGCGGAGACAGTGGGCTGTGGGAGAGCTGGGAAGGGGAGGGGAAGGAGGGAGAAAGCAGGGACTACCTGAAATTGGAGAAGTCAATGTTCATACCGCTGGGGTGTAAACTACCCAAGCGAAATATGAGGTGCTGCTCCTCCAATTTGCGTTGGGCCTCACTCTGGCCGTGGAGGAGGCCCAGGACAGAAAGGTCGGAATCGGAATGGGAGGGGGAGTTGAAGTGCTGGGCCACTGGGAGATCAGGTTGGTTAGAGCGAACTGAGCGGAGGTGTTGGGCGAAGCGATCGCCGAGCCTGCGCTTGGTCTCAGAGGATGCTGGACCTACTCAGCCGATTGGACAGCATCTCTATTGGGAGGGAGTAGGAATTCATATTGAGTGCCCTTCACCAGAACAAGCACATCTTGGTTAGTGATACAGCGCGCAAACTGGCCTTTCGACCAACAATCATCCATATATTATCCTACACATTAGGGAAAATTTCCAATCTTTACCAGAGCCAATTAACCTACAATCCTGCACGGCTTTGGAGTGCGGGAGGAAACCGGTGCACCCAGAGAAAACCCACGCAGTCACAGGGAGAACCTACAAACAGCACCCGTAGTCAGGATCGAACCCAGGTTGCTGATGCTGTAAGGCATCAACTTTACCGCTGCGCCACCGTACAAGTGTCAGGGGTTATGGGGACTGGGATTGGGAGGGAAAGATAGATCATCCATGATGGAATGGCAGAGTAGACTCCACCGTTCAACCATGGCTGATCTATCTCTCCCTCCTAACCCCAGTCTCCTGCCTTCTCCCCATAACCTCTGACACCCGTTCCAATCAAGAACTTGCCTATCTCTGACTTAAAAATATCCACTGACTTGGCCTCCACAGCCTTCTGTGGCAAAGAATTCCACAGATTCACCACCCTCTGATTAAATAACTTCTTCCTCATCTCCTTTCTAAAGGAACATCCTTTAATTCTGAGGCTGTGACCTCTGGTCCTAGACTCTCCCACCAGTGGAAACATCCTCTCCACATCCACTCTATCCAGGCCTTTCATTATTCTGTAATTTTCAATGAGGTCCCCCCTCATCCTTCTAAACTCCAGCGAGTACAGGCCCAGTGCCGTCAAACGCTCATCATACGTTAACCCACTCATTCCTGGGATCATTCTTGTAAACCTCCTCTGGACCCTCTCCAGAGCCGGCACATCCTTCCCACAAATGCCCTGTAATTCTGCTCCTGTAACCTATGGACTGATGAGAGCTGTGTTTGTCTTGCTTACAGCGGGGTGAAGGTGCTGTTGGAGGCCGGTGCTGACCCCAACCTGGGGGATGAGTTCAGAAACGTGTACGAGACATCGAGGGAGAAGCGAGTCCACTCCTTGGAAGGTACGTCCAGTCTGTGCACTGCCCAGCGGAGTCTGAGTCCATCCCCCTCCCCCCGGGTCTCGGATTGTCATCTTTCTTAGTTTAGTTCAGTTAAAAATTACAGCACGGAAACAGGCCCTTTGTCTCACCAAGCCCACGCCAACCAGCGATCCCCGCACATTAACACTATCCTACACACTATCCTCGGGACAATTTACAGTTACACCAAGTGGAGAGAATGGAGCAGTTGGGCTTGTATACTCTTATTGAAACATATAAGATTATTAAGGGCTTGGACACGCTAGAGGCAGGAAACATGTTCCCGATGTTGGGGGAGTCCAGAACCAGGGGCCACAGTTTAAGAATAAAGGGCCTGTCACACTAGCGCGCGATTAGACGCGATAAGCGCGACCTACCGTGGTCGCTTTAGTCGTCCGGCCTCGCGTGACCCTGTCCCACTGCGATCGCCGGAGTCTGGTGGAGTTCCGCGGACTCGTGTGGAGCTGGTGTCGACATCGCGCGTAGTGTCCAAAAACCGACACTGCTTAAAAATTACGCGCGGCAAAATCCTGTCGCGCGGAACGTGATGACGTTTTGACGTTGTGCGTCTTCAGCGTGGCGTTGCGTGATGACGTCACTGCCCGACGTCGTGCAACGCGCATGCTCATGCGCATCGTCACGTGATGAAAAATAACGTCCTTCCTTCGGACGTCGCGCGTGTAATCGCGCGCTAGTGTGACAGGCCCTTCACTCGCACCGGGATCGCCTGACCCCCACGCGACCCCCGCGTCCGAATTTGTCGCGCTTATCGCGTCTAATCGCGCGCTAGTGTGACAGGCCCTTTAGTGGTAAGCCATTTAGAACAGAGATGAGGAAACACCTTTTCCTCACAGAGAGTTGTGAGTCTGTGGAATTCTTTGCCTCAGAGGGCGATGGAGGCCGGTTCTCCGGATACTTTCAAGAGAGAGCTAGATAGGGCTCTTAAAGATAGGAAGAAGTTCTTGCAGGAGGGTGGTGAATCTGTGGAATTCTTTGCCACAGAGGGCTGTGGAGGCCAAGTCAGTGGATATTTTTAAGGAAGAGATAGACAAGTTATTGATTAGAACAGGTGTCAAGGGATATGGGGAGAAGGCAGGAACGGGGTACTGATTGGGGATGAAAGGCCATGATCACATTGAATGGCGGTGCTGGCTCGAAGGGCTGAATGGCCTACTCCTGCACCTGTTGTCTATTGTATATTGTCAATGAACTTACAAACCTGCACCTCTTTGGAAACTGAAGATATAACCATATAACCATATAACAATTACAGCACGGAAACAGGCCTTCTCGGCCCTTCTAGTCCGTGCCGACCATTTATTTTCCCCTGGACCCATCTACCTGCACTCAGACCATACCCCTCCATTCCCTTACCGTCCATATACCTATCCACTTTACTTTTAAATGTTAAAATCGATCCTGCCTCCACCACTTCTGCTGGAAGATCATTCCACACAGCCACCACTCTCTGAGTAAAGAAGTTCCCCCTCATGTTACCCCTGAACTTCTGTCCCTTAATTCTCATGTCATGCCCTCTTGTTTGAGATCTCGGAGAAAACCCATGTGCTCACGGGGAGAACGTACAAACTCCGTACAGACAACACACGTCTGTACGGAGTTTGTACGTTCTCCCCGTGAGCACATGGGTTTTCTCCGAGATCTCAAACAAGAGGGCATGACATGAGAATTAAGGGACAGAAGTTCAGGGGTAACATGAGGGGGAACTTCTTTACTCAGAGAGTGGTGGCTGTGTTGGAACCCGGGTCTCGGACGCTGCATGTGCTACAAGGCAGCAACTCTACCGCTGCGCCACCGCGCCACACACCGCTGTCCAGTTCAGTTGAGTTTATTGTCACGTGTACCGAGGTACATTGAAATAGTATGTTTAAATACTTTATGTGTCACATGTACCGAGGTACAGTGCAATTCATTTTTGTAAACAGTTCAGTACGAGTATCACTGTACCTGAGCACGTAGATACATCTTAGATCAGCATCCCAGATACAGTACTGGTGTATAGCAGTAGTTCACTGAGTTGGTATACAGAGCCGCCAGCTTGGGGCCATTTCCAATCCCAGTTGATCTTCCTCGTGCGTTTGAGGCAACAGAAGTCTCCAGCAGGGTGATGCCATCCGGTTTGACATCCGTAGGAGCCCACCCTAAAAAGGGCGCCAAGCTGCGGCTGCTGTCTCAGTTTGTTGTCGTTCACCTGCCTGCGGTCAGTTGACAGGGCTCCCACGGGGAGGTCGACAACATGAGCCGCTGCCCTGTTGTTGTAAGAGCAGGGACCTTGACCTGACTGTGAAGGCCCGTTGTCCTGGCGACGTCACAGGGTCGGCCTGGCCAAGCGTGGCCGTGGTGTCCTCCGCTGCTGCAGGCCACGGACTTTTGTTGCCTGCTAACCAGTCAGTGGAAACACATGAATACATTGAGTAGATTAACTTATGATGAGCGTTTGTCGGCGCTGGGCCTGTAGACAATAGACAATAGACAACAGGTGCAGGAGTAGGCCATTTGGCCCTTCGACCCAGCACCGCCATTCAATGTGATCATGGCTGATCATCCACAATCAGTTCCCCGTTCCTGCCTTCTCCCCATATCCCCTGACTCCGCTATCTTTAAGAGCCCCATCTAGCTCTCTCTTGAAAGCATCCAGGGAACCGGCCTCCACCGCCCTCTGAGGCAGAGAATTCCACAGACTCACAACTCTCTGTGAGAAAAAGTGTTACCTTGTCTCCGTTCTAAATGGCTTACCCCTTATTCTTAAACTGTGGCCCCTGGTTCTGGACTCCCCCAACATCGGGAACATGTTTCCTGCCTTTAGCATATCCAAGCACTTAACAATCTTATATGTTTCAATGAGATATCCTCTCATCCTTCTAAACTCCAGAGTGTACAAGCCCAGCCGCTCCATTCTCTCAGCATATGACAGTCCCGCCATCCCGGGAATTAACCTTGTAAACCTACGCTGCACTCCCTCAATAGCAAGAATGTCCTTGCTCAAATTAGGGGACCAAAACTGCACACAATACTCCAGGTATTGTACTCTCTGGAGTTTAGAAGAATGAGGGGGGACCTCATTGAAATGTACAGAATGATGCAAGTGAAGTGCAGATGGAGATGATGGTTGAGTGTCTGGTCTGTGGGATGGACTGGGCTACGTCCACAACTCTCTGCAAGTTAGTCTTTGCTGGCTTTACCTTGCACTAAACATTATTCCCTTTATCCTGTATCTGTACACTGTGGACGGCTCGATTGTAATCATGTATTGTCTTTCTGCTGACTGGACAGCACGTAACAAAAGCTGTTCACTGTACCTCGGTACACGTGACTATAAACTAAACTAAACATAGAAACAGGCCTATAGAAGAGTCTCGACCCGAAACGTCACCCATTCCTTCTCTCCAGAGATGCTGCCTCGCTCGCTGAGTTACTCCAGCATTTTTGTGTCTATCTCAACTCAACTCAAGTCAAGAGAGTTTATTGTCATGTGTCCCAGATAGGACAATGGCATTCTTGCTTGCTGCAGCACAACAGAGTATTGTAAGCATAAATACAGAACCGTTCAGTGTGTCTATATAGCATAGACCATATATATATACGTAAATAAACCGATAAAGTGCAGTAGGCTGTTATAGTTCAGTTTGTTTGATGTCGTGTTTAATGGCCTGATGGCTGTGGGGAAGAAGCTGTCCCTGAACCTGAATGTACCAGATTTCAGGCTCCTGTACCTTCTACCTGATGGCAACGGAGAGATGAGTGTGTGGCCAGGATGGTGTGGGCCTTGATGATGTTGCCAGCCTTTTTGAGGCAGCGACTGCGATAGATCCCTACGATGGTGGGGAGGTCAGAGCCGATGATGGACTGGGCAGTGGTCACAACTTTCTGCATTCTTTTTAAACCTTTGATTTAAGCCAGCATCTGCAGTTCTTTCTTACACATAGAAACAGGCCCTTCAGCCCGACTTGCCCATGCCGACCAAGATGCCCCATCTAGACTAGTCCTCTGTTTATCTATCTGAACCTTTCCTAACCATGCACCTATCCAATTGTTATAGTCCCTGCCTCAACTACGGGCAGCTCGTTCCGGATGCCCACTCCCCTCTGATTGGAAAAAAAGGCGTACAGGTTTGTAGGTTAATTGGCTTGTTCGGGTGCTGTCTGTACGGAGTTTGTACGTTCTCCCCGTGACCGCATGGGTTTTCTCCGCGATCTTCAGTTTCCAAAGACGTGCAGGTTTGTAAGTCAATTGGCTTGATAATAATTGTAAATTGTCCCCAGTGTGTGTAGGATAGTGCTAGTGTGCGGGGATCACTGGTCGGCGCGGACTCGGTGGGCCGAAGGGCCTGTTTCCGCGCTGTATCTCGAAACAAAACAAATTTAATGTCTGTTTCTGGTTTATTAATTTACTGGATCGCTTCCCACCCCATCATGCCCCTCCCCCCTTCCCCCCTTTCCCCCCTTTCCCCTCTCCTGTCACATCCTCTCTCACCCCCCCTTCCCCTCTCCTGTCACATCCTCTCTCCCCTTTCTTTTGTTGTTTTTTAATGTTCAAATGTTGTAGAAATATTGGCGGCATCTGTTTTAGTGTCAGTGGCAACAACGAGTGAAATGTTCCAGCCAGCCCTGCTGATGGATGGCAGAGCAGTCACCAGCTGACACTTTATTGAGTTTGCTGTAGTTATCTCATGCACAGACATTTTTTACAAATGATGACTGCCCTGTCACGTTGAACCATGGGGGAAAACAATAATAACGTTTTAATCTTTTTATAGTGGAGACTGGTAGTGTCTGAAATTCATCTTCTGTGGCAACCGCTGTTCCCTACACTTTCCCTGTCGGAAATAAAAGGGGTCTCCGCGTAACAAATGGTGTAAAAATCACGCACATGCATGCACACGCACACGGCCCACACACGTACACATGCATACACACGCACACGGCCCGCGCGCACACACACGTACACACGCATACACGCACACGGCCCGCGCACACGTACACACGTACACACATACACACACACATGGCCCGCGCACACACAAGTACGTGTGTGTACATGCGCATGCACACACATACACACACGCACACACGTACACGTACATAAGCCTGTGCACGCACACATGCACACACACTCGCACACATGCATACACACGCACACAGCACGCACACGCACACGTCCTCACGCATGCACACACATACACACACGTACACATACATAAGCTTGCGCACACACACATGCACACACACTCGCACACACAGGTACACACGCATGCACACGCATACATGCACACACACTTGCATACACACGTACACGCACATGCACACACACTCGCACGCACATGCACACATGCACACACACGTACACACGCATGCAGACACACACATGCACATGCATACGCACACGCACACGTACACATGCCTGTGCATGCACACGCACATACACAAGGCACGTGCACACACATACACACACAATCATATACATGCATGCACACGCACACAAGCAGACATATGCACGCACACACACTCACTACCCCTCTCTCCCTCTCTCTACCCCTCCCTCTCTCTTTCCCTCTCTCTCTCTCCATATCTCACTCCGTCTCTCTACCTATCTCCATATCCCTCTCTCTCCATATCCCTCTCTCTCCATTCTCTCTCTCTGCATATCTCTCTCTGTATCCCCGTCCATATCCCTCCCTCCCTCCCTATCTCACACACACACACACACACACACACACACACACACACACACACACACACACACACACACACACACACACACACACACACACACACACACACACACACACACACACACACAGGCTGGAGGGTGTATGGAGCGAGCTGCCAGAGTGGGTAGTTGAGACAGGTACGATAGCGACATTTGGACAGATACGTGGGCAGGAAAGGCTGAGAGGGATATGGGCTAAATGCAGGCTATTGAAAAGGGCTTAGACGAGGCATGGGTGAGATGGGTCAAAGGGCCTGTCTCCGTGCAGAATGACTCTATGATCTAGATGGATTGATGTGCACTGGATGTTCATATCAGACCCCAGAGGGTTTTGTGAGGTCAGGAATCATTTTGTGCGGCACGGTGGTGCAGCGGTAGAGTTGCTGCCTCATAGCGCTGGAGACCCGGGTTCCATCCCGACTATGGGTGCTGTCTGTACGGAGTTTGCACGTTCTCCCCGTGACCTGCATGGGTTTTCTCCGAGATCTTCGGAATCCCCCCCACACTCCAAAGACGTGCAGGTTAATTGGTAAAATTGGAACTTGCCCCTAGTGTGTAAGATGGTGCTTGTGTCTGGGGTGGTCGCTGGTTGGCGCGGACGTGGTGGGCTGAAGGGCCTGTTTCCGCGCTGTAACTTTAAACTCTAAACTCTAAACAAGAAGCAATAGACAATAAATGCAGGAGTCGGCCATTCGGCCCTCCATGCCAGCACCGCCATTCAATGTGATCATGACTGATCTCCAATCAGTACCCCGTTCCTGCCTTCTCCCCATATCCCCTGACTCCGCTATCTTTAAGAGCCCTATCTAGCTTTCTCTTGAAAGTATCCAGAGAACCGGCCTCCACTGCCCTCTGAGGCAGAGAATTCCACAGACTCACAACTCTCTGTGAGAAAAAGTGTTTCCTCGCCTCAGTCCTAAATAGCCTACCCTTCCTTTCTTCTTACTCCCCCCACCCCCACCTCCACATCAGTCTCAAGAAGGGTCTCGACCCGAAACGTCACCCATTCCTTCGCTCCACAGATGCTGCCTCACCCGCTGAGTTTCTCCAGCATTTTTGGCTACCTTCGATTTTTCCGGCATCCGCAGTTCTTTCAACATGTTCCCGATGCTGGGGGAGTCCAGAACCAGGGGCTAATTCACTGGATGTTTTCAAGGAGATTGAGCTCTTCAGGCTAACGGAATCAAAGGCTATGGGGAAATAGCAGGAACAGGGTACTGATTGTGGATGATTAGCCGTGATTGGGGTGGGAGATTGCAACCTTCACGTGGTCTGCCCTGTTTCGACGAATGCAATCAGCCCGGCGTGCACAATCAAATAAGATCAAATAGAACAAGTTGTCCGACAACTTTAGGCTGTGCACGCCATACGCAAAAGGAAGATTAGCCGTGATCCCATTGAATGGCGGTGCAGGCTGGAAGGGCTGAATGGCCTACTCGTGCACCTATGTTTCTATTTTGCATGTTTCTGTGGTGGGCATCATTAACCAATGCTGTGCTTCCCCCCCCCCCCCCCCCCCGGTAGTGCTGGTGACCAGGGAGGACGAGTTCAGCAACCGGCTGAACACCCGCGCCAGTTTCCGCGGCTGCAGCGCTCTGCACTACGCCGTGCTAGCAGACGACCTCCACACCACCCAGCTGCTGCTTCACGCCGGTAAGCACGTCCCCGTCACGGTATTAATCACACGCAGCCCGAGAGCCGAGCAGTGGCGGCATCGCGGCGCTAGAGTTGCCGCCTTGCAGCGCCAGAGACCCGGGTTTGATCCAGACTACGGGCGCTGTCTGTACGGAGTTTGTACCTTCTCCCCGTGACCTGCGTGGGTTTTCTCCAAGGTACACAAAGAAAATGCTGGAGAAACTCAGCGGGTGCAGCAGCATCTATGGAGCGAAGGAAATAGGTAACGTTGCCTATTTCCTTGAAGGGTTTCGGCCCAAAACGTTGCCTATTTCCTCCAGTCTGAAGAAGGGTTTCGGCACGAAACGTTGCCTATTTCCTTCAGGATTTTGTCCTGAAACGTTGCCTATTTCCCTGAAGGGCTTCGGCCCGAATCATTGCCTATTTCCTCCAGCCTGAAGAAGGGTTTCGGCACGAAACGCTGCCTATTTCCTTCAGGGTTTCGTCCCAAAACGTTGCCTATCTCCTTCCCTCCATTGATGCTGCTGCACCCGCTGAGTTTCTCCAGCATTTATTTTTGTGTACCTTCGATTTTCCAGCATCTGTAGTTCCTTCTTAAAAACAATGCGTTATCTCCAAGATCTTCAGTTTCCTCCCACACGCCAAAGACATGCAGGTTTGTAGATTCATTAGCTTGGTGTACAGTACATTCAGAAAGTATTCAGACCCCTTCACCTTTCCCACATTTTGTTACATTACAGCCTTATTCTGAAATGGATTTAAAAAAAAAAATGTAACCAACAATATACACACAATACCCTTCCCCAGATCTGTGTCTCGACACAATCCTGTCTCGGAGGTCTGTGGACAATTTCTTTGTCTTAAAGAAGGAACTGCAGATGCTGGAAAATCGAGGGTACACAAAATGCTGGTGAAACTCAGTGGGTGTAGCAGCATCTATGGAGCGAAGGAGATAGGCAATGTTTCAGGCCGAAACCCTTCTTCAGACAATTCCTTCGTCTTCATGGCTTGGTTTTTGCTCTGACATGCACTGTCAACTGTGGGACCTTATACAGACAGGTGTGTGCCTTTCCAAATCATGTCCAATCAGTTTAATTTACCACTGGTGGACTCCAATCAAGTTGTAGAAGCATCTCAAGGACGAACTTAAGCTCAATTTTGAGTGTCATGGCAAAGGATCTGAATACTTTTGTAAATGTGATATTTCAGTTATTTCTTTTTAATTGCTTTGCAAAAATGTCTAAAGATTTTGCTTTAGTGAAATGAAGATTTAGTAATTGAAGATTTCACTTCTTCATTCTGGGGTATTGTGTGTAGATTAATGATGAGTACAATGAATTTAATCCATTTTAAAATAAGGCTGTAAGGTAACAAAATGGGGAAAAAGTGAAGGGGTCTGAATCCTTTGTGAATGCACTGTAAATATAAAACTGTCCCAGGTGTGTGTGGGATAGTGTTAATGTGCGGGGATCGACTTCGAATTCATCCTAGGATAGCGGGATCATTGGTCAGTGCGGACTCAGTGGGCCGAAGGGCCTTTTCCCGCCGTGTATATCTAAATTAAACTAAACTAAGTTTTTCTATCCACTTCATTGCTGACCCTCGAACTATCTTTGATTTGGGCTTTGCTGGCTTCACCGTGTACTAAACGTTATTCCCTTTATCCTGTATCCGTACACTGTGGGCGGCTCGATTGTAAATTCCCGGGATGGCGGGACTGTCATATGCTGAGAGAATGGCGCGGCTGGGCTTGTATACTCTGGAGTTTAGAAGGATGAGAGGGGATCTTATTGAAACATATAAAATTATTAAAGGCAGGAAACATGTTCCTGATGTTGGGGGAGTCCAGAACCAGGGGCCACAGTTTAAGAATAAGGGATACGCAATTTCGAACGGAGACGAGGAAACACTTTTTCTCACAGAGAGTTGTGAGTCTGTGGAATTCTCTGCCGCAGAGGGCGGTGGAGGCCTGGATGCTTTCAAGAGAGAGCTAGATAGGGCTCTTCAAGATAGCGGAGTCAGGGGATATGGGGAGAAGGCAGGAACGGGGTACTGATTGGGGATGATCAGCCGTGATCACATTAACCATATAACATATAACAATTACAGCACGGAAACAGGCCATCTCGGCCCTTCAAGTCCGTGCCGAACAACTTTTTTCCCTTAGTCCCACCTGCCTGCACTCATACCATAACCCTCCATGCCCTTCTCATCCATATGCCTATCCAATTTATTTTTAAATGATACCAACGAACCTGCCGCCACCACTTCCACTGGAAGCTCATTCCACACCGCTACCACTCTCTGAGTAAAGAAGTTCCCCCTCATGTTACCCCTAAACCTCTGTCCCTTAATTCTAAAGTCATGTCCTCGTGTTTGAATCTTCCCTATTCTCAAAGGGAAAAGCTTGTCCACATTAACTCTGTCTATCCCTCTCATCATTTTAAAGACCTCTATCAAGTCACCCCTTAACCTTCTGCGCTCCAGAGAATAAAGTCCTAACTTATTCAACCTATCTCTGTAACTTAGCTGTTGAAACCCAGGCAACATTCTAGTAAATCTCCTCTGTACCCTCTCTATTTTGTTGACATCCTTCCTATAATTGGGCGACCAAAATTGTACACCATACTCCAGATTTGGTCTCACCAACGTCTTGTACAATTTTAACATTACATCCCAGCTTCTATACTCAATGCTCTGATTTATAAAGGCTAGCATACCAAAAGCTTTCTTTACCACCCTATCTATATGAGATTCTACCTTCAAGGAACTATGCACGGTTATTCCCAGATCCCTCTGTTCAACTGTATTCTTCAATTCCCTACCGTTTACCATGTACGTCCTATTTTGATTTGTCCTGCCAAGGTGTAGCACCTCACATTTATCAGCATTAAACTCCATCTGCCATCTTTCAGCCCATTTTTCCAACTGGCCTAAATCACTCTGTAGACTTTGGAAATCCTCTTCATTATCCACAACACCCCCTATCTTGGTATCATCTGCATACTTACTAATCCAATTTACCACCCCTTCATCCAGATCATTGATGTACATGACAAACAACAAAGGACCCAACACAGATCCCTGAGGCACCCCACTAGTCACCTGCCTCCAACCGGACAAACCGCCATCCACCATTACCCTCTGGCTTCTCCCATTCAGCCACTGTTGAATCCATCTTGCTATTCCTGCATTTATACCCAACAGTTGAACCTTCTTAACCAACCTTCCATGAGGAACCTTGTCAAAGGCCTTACTGAAGTCCATATAGACAACATCCACTGCTTTACCCTCGTCAATTTCCCTAGTAACCTCTTCAAAAAATTCAAGAAGATTAGTCAAACATGACCTTCCAGGCATAAATCCATGTTGACTGTTCCTAAATAGACCCTCTTTATCCAGATACTTATATATATTATCTCTAAGTATCTTTTCTATTAATTTGCCCACCACTGAAGTCAAACTAACCGGTCTATAATTGCTAGGTTTACTTTTAGAACCCTTTTTAAACAATGGAACAACATGCGCAGTACGCCAATCCTCGGGGACTATTCCAGTTTCTAATGACATTTGAAATATTTCTGTCATAGCCCCGGCTATTTCTACACTAACTTCCCTCAATGTCCTAGGGAATATCCTGTCAGGACCTGGAGACTTATCCACTTTTATATTTTTCAAAAGTGCCAGTACTTCTTTTACTTTGAAACTCATAGTATCCATAGCTACTCTACTAGTTTCCCTTACCTCACATAATTCAATATCCTTCTCCTTGGTGAATACCGAAGAAAAGAAATTGTTCAATATCTCCCCCATCTCTTTTGGCTCTGCAGATAGCTGTCCATTCGGTCTCTCCAATGGACCAATTTTATCCCTTGTTATCCTTTTGCTATTAACATAGCTGTAGAAACCCTTTGGATTTACTTTCACCTTATTTGCCAAAGCAACCTCATATCTTCTTTTAGCTTTTCTAATTTCTTTCTTTAGATTCTTTTTACATTCCTTATACTCCTCAAGCACATCATTTACTTCATGCTGCCTATAATTATTGTAGATCTCCCTCTTTTTCCGAACAAGATGTCCAATTTCCCTTGAAAACCAGGGCTCTTTCCAATTTTTACATTGAATGGCGGTGCTGGCTCGAAGGGCCGAATGGCCTAGTCCTGCACCTATTGTCTATTGTCTATTGATCTGGCTGATGGAACAGAACAAGGTATAAAATCACGAGGGGAATAGATCGTGTAGATGCACAGAGTCTCTTGCCCAGAGTAGGGGAATCGAGGACCAGAATCGAGGTCAACAAATTGCGAACATGTCCCTTATTTTGCCCTTTTGTCCCTTATTTGGGAGTGAGAAAGTTGGCAATCCGACTGTACTCAGGTACATGACAATAAAGTAGCATCGATAGCCCGAACACCCAGCATGGTTGCCCACTCCGGCCACCGCCATCGACCGTCACGAGCCTGACTCTTTGACGAAGCACTGTAATAATTGATAGACCCGTTGACTCGCCATCCCATCGATCGCAACAAAACGCGTAAAATATTACACTTTAATAATGAAAAGCATCATTTTCCCTCTCACTTCCTCTGATCTCTTGGCCTCTTAACCAGGGTAGTTCATAAAGATCTGCCCTGCTATTCAATCCTACCCCTCCCCTCCCCTCACCCCACCTCTCTCGTCTTTGTAAAGAACAAGCAGCTGGCCTGGTCTTGCTTGTGCAGTCAATGCATCTCCCCCCCTCCCCACCTCTCCCTCGACCCTCCCTCTTCATGTCTCGAGCAAGGGCTCAACCTTTAGGCCCCAAAGCCTTTGAGCAATTAGTCGCCACCCACAGACCAGTCTTTATCTGTGGGTCAACAGCTGTGTGACATGCCACACGTTTAGAAGCCCTCGCTATATAATATTTGATTAATAACCCCGCACGCTCGTACACCCCTGTGGCTCTGCCGGTGCGAGGCTCCTGTGCGAGCAGGGCCCAGGGTGAAGCTCCTCTCTCCGATCGATCGGCTCATCTGTGGGGAAATCTATCCGTCACCGCTCCAAAGTCAGCCCAGTAAATGATGGGCCTGACTTTCTAAGGTGCAAAGTTCATTGACTTGGGCCATTTTTTTTTTTTTTTTTTTTCCTTCTTCCCTTCTCTCTCTCTCTCTCTCTCTCTCCCCGGCGCTCCATTGGAATTGAAAGTTTACAGAGGAGAGGGAGAGGGGCAGGATGAGTAATTCAAAAATCAATACCTGTCATAATGGTGGAAAAACACAATAAGTGGAGCAGAGTCCTTTTTGTTTAAAATCATTTAACTCTTGCCAGCCAGGGCAGCACACTGTGCTTGTGGCTTGTTCACAAGTGGTAGGGGCAGAATTAGGCCATTCGGCCCATCAAGTCTACTCCGTCATTCAAAGGTGGCTGGTCTACCTCTCCATCTTAACCCCATTCTCCTGCCTTCTCCTCATAACTCCTGACAGTACCCATTCCTGCCCTCCAGAGATGCTGCCTGTCCCTGTTGAGTTACTCCAGCTTTTTGTGTCTTATCTTCGGTTTAAACCAGCACCTGCAGTTCCTTCCTACACCCTATCGTGTAGCTTGTGTAGGGAGGAACTGCAGATGTTGGTTTACACCAAAGATAAGACACAAAGTGCTGGAGTAACTCAGCGGGTCAGGCAGCATAGAAACATAGAAACATAGAAAATAGGTGCAGGAGGAGGCCATTCGGCCCTTCGAGCCTGCACCGCCATTCATTGAGATCATGGCTGATCGTCCCCTATCAATAACCCGTGCCTGCCTTCTCCCCATATCCCCTGACTCCACTAGCCCTTAGAGCTAACTCTCTAACTCTCTCTTAAAGCATCTCTGGAGAAAAGGAATAGGTGACGTTTCTGATCGAGACGTTTTGTAGCATTGCTGCCCGTAGGACACAGAGGCTTTATGCGGTGCTGGTCAGACCCCATTTGGAGTATTGCGAACAGTTTTGGGCCCCATATCTGTGAAAGATTGTGCTGGCATTGGAGAGGGTCCAGAGGAGTTTAGCTTGGTTTAGTTTAGAAATACAAGGACCTTAGGCCCACCGAGTCCACACTGACCAGCGATTCACCCCGTACACTAATTCTGTCCAAAAACACCGGGAAACAATTTACAAAGCCCACTAACCTACAAATATGTGTAGGGAGGAACCGTCAGTCGGTAGTCTATCTCCTGTGATAGAGACGGTGAGATCAAGAAAGAGGAGGGAGATGTCCAAGTGAATTTGAGTGCTGGATTGAAATTGGTAGTGCAGTTAATAAAAGTCCATGAGTTCTGCATGGGTGCAGGAGCGAGCCCCGATGCAGTCGTCAATGCAGCGGAGATAGAGTTCGGGGATATATCCCATTTTTCCAGAGATGCTGCCTGCCCCGTTGAGTTACTCCAGCACTTTGTGTCTATTGACCTACAAACCCGCACGTCTTTGGAATGTGGTGGAAAACGAAGCACCCGGTCGCAAGGGGGGGGATGTATAAACTCCGTACAGACAAGCACCCATAGTCAGGATTGAACCCGGGTCTCTGGCGCTCTAAGGCATCAGCTCCACCGTTGTGCCACTGTGTCAGCCAGGTGGTTTACGAGAATGATCCTGGGGATGAGTGGGTTGGCGTACGAACAGCGTTTGATGTCCCTGGGCCTGTACTCGCTGGAGTGTAGAAGGACGATGGACCTCATTGAAATGTACCGAATAGTGAAAGGCTTGGAATAGAGTCGATGTGGAGAGGGTGTTTCCACTAGAGGGAGAGTCTAGGACCAGTGGCCACAGCCTCAGAATTAAAGGATGTATCTTTAGAAAGGAGATGAGGAGGAATTTCTTTGGTCAGAGGGTGGTGAATCTGTGGAATTCATTGCCACAGACGGCTGTGGAGGCCAAGTCAATGAATACTTTTAACGAGGAGATGTTAGATTATTGATAATAGACAATAGATAACAGGTGCAGGAGGAGGCCATTCGGCCCTTCGAGCCAGCACTGCCATTCAATATGATCATGGCTGATGATCCCCAATCAGTACCCCTTTCATAGAAACATAGAAACATAGAAAAATAGGTGCAGGAGTAGGCCATTCGGCCCTTCGAGCCTGCACCGCCATTCAATATGATCATGGCTGATCATCCAACTCAGTGTCCCGTACCTGCCTTCTCTCCATACCTCCTGATCCCTTTAGCCACAAGGGCCACATCTAACGCCCTCTTAAATATAGCCAATGAACTGGCGTCAACTACCTTCTGTGGCAGAGAATTCCAGAGACCCACCACTCCCTGTGAAAAGAATGTTTTCCTCATCTCGGTCCTAAAGGAATTCCCCCTTATCCTTGGAGCCTTTCCTGCCTTCTCCCCATATCCCCTGACTCCACTATTTTTAAGAGCCCTATCTAGCTCTCTCTTGAAAGTATCCAGAGAACCGGCCTCCACCGCCCTCTGAGGCAGAGAATTCCACAGACTCACAACTATGAGAAAAAGTGTTTCCTCATCTCCGTTCTAAATGGCTTACTCCTTATTCTTAAACTGTGGCCCCTGGTTCTGTAGCCCCTGGTTTTTGATCTAAGGTTATAAGGAGTTATTTGGAAAGGCAGGAACATGATGTTGAGAGGGAGAGATAGATCAGTCATGATTGAACGGTGGAGTAAGCTTGATGGGCCGAATGGCCTAATTCTGCTCTTATCACTTATGAACATGACTGCTTCCTCGGGGGAATGAAATGTGACCTTATAGAGGTTTATAAGTTCAAGAGGGGCATACCCCCCCCCCCCCCCCAGTGTATGTGGAGTTTAAAACCAGAGGGCATAGATTGAAGTTGAAAGGGACTTGCAGGTCAGCTTTTTCACACAGAGGGTGGTGGGTCTATGCGTTGAGCTGCCGTGGGAGGGAGTTGAGGACAGTACAATAATGATATTTAAAAGACATTTGGATAGGTACATGGATACGAAAGGTTCACAAAGAGAGTAGTGAGTCTGTGGAATTCTCTGCCTCAGAGGGCGGTGGAGGCCGGTTCTCTGGATGCTTTCGAGAGAGAGCTAGATAGGGCTCTTAAAGATAGCGGAGTCAGGGGATATGGGGAGAAGGCAGGAACGGGGTACTGATTGGGGATGATCAGCCATGATCACATTGAATGGCTCGAATGGCCTACTCCTGCGTCTATTGTCTATTGTTTAGAGTGATATGGGTGGCACGTGGCATGGTGGGACTTGTGTAGATGGGACATCGACAAGGTGGGCCGAAGGACCCGTGTCCATGCTGTATGTCTCTCTGGCCATAAAAGACGCTTGGACAGGTACATCGACAGTAAATGGCTGGAGGGACATTGACCTGGGCGCAGGCAAGTGGGACTAGCTTTGTTAGGCAGCTTGGTCGGCACAGGCAAGTCTATGGACAACCTATATGACTGTGATTATGTTTCCGTTAAGCACAACCGCACCGTTTTGCAGCGGTAGAGTTGCTACCGCACAGCGCCAGAGACCCGGGTTCCATCGTTGCCTCAGGCGCTGTCTGTGTGGAGTTTGCATGTTCTTCCTGTGACCATGTGGGTTTCCTCTGGGTGCTCCAGTTTTCCTCCCACATCCCAAAGACCCCCCCCACCCCCTCCCCCCCTTTCTGTAGAAGGGTTCCATCCCAAAACGTCACCAATTCCTTTTCTCCAGTGATGCTGTCTGACCCGCTGAGTTGCTCCAGCACTTTGTGTCTATCTTCGGGATGAACCAGCATCTGCAGTTCCTTCCCACCTAAAGACTTGCGGGTTTGTAGATGAACTGGCTTCGAGCGTGTAGGATGGGACTAGTATATGTGTGATAGGTGTGGACACGATGGGCTGCAGGGTCTGTTTCCGCACTGTATCTTGAAACCAAACTAAATACTGGTGTCAAGATGAAAATATCTGGGAGTGTGATGTGTTCAGTTTAACTTCTAAGTTTACAAGTCTAGCTTGCACTTCACAAAGTACCTAATTGCCTTGGAAGTGCTTTGGTATTTCCTGAGGTAGTGACTGTTTTATTTTATGCTTCTGTGCAGCTTTTAATATATTTTTAACTCAAAGGCACGGTGTAAAAGCAAATTAATTTTGCTAGCACAGCCTTAGCGCAATAATAACTCTCTGGCCCAGAGTAGGGGAATCGAGAACCAGAGGACATAGGTTTAAGGTGAGGCAGGAAAAATTTAATAAGAACCTGAGGGGTCATTTTGTCACACAAAGGATGGTAGGTGTAAGGAACGAGCTGCCGGAGGAGGTAGTTGAGGCGGGTACTATCGCGACGTTTAAGAGACATTTAGACAGGTACATGGATAGGACAGGTTTGGAGGGATATGGACCAAACGCAGGCAGGTTGGACTAGTGCAGATAGGGCATGTTGGTCGGCACGGGCAAGTTGGGCCGAAGGGCCTGTTTCTACGCTATATGACTCTATGACTAACAGAGAGAGGAGGAAAAGTTATTCACCGAGTCGCAAAGGCATAGAGCTGTACAGCACGAAACAGCCCCTTCAGCCCATCTTGGCCATGCTGTCCCATTTGCCTGCATTTGGCCCATATCCCTCAAAAGCCTTCTTATCTATATATCTGTCCAAATGTCCTTTCATAGGGCGTAATTGTACCCGCTTCCAGAGCTTCCTCAGGCAGCTTGCTCCAGAGGGCTACCCTCTGAGAGAAAAAGTTGCCCCAACGACCGAATTATATAATCCCTCTCATCTAGGATGATGCCCTCTAGTAGCCTCTACCCTCAGAAAGGGTATATTTTCTATTAGAATACTGTTAAATATCTAAACCAGGGTGGGGAACCTTTTCATGTTGGAAGGCCGCATTAAGTTAGCTGTAATCTAGTAAGCATCCAAGACACTTCAATTAGATATAGGATTATTTCATTGAATCTTCTTTTACTCTTTGGTATTTTTAAATACGCTCATTTTAAGATTAAAATTAAAATAATAAAAGACGAACAAAAGCATATGAATAAAAATAAAAGGATTTGTTCTACAAAATTTGGATTCACTCTAAAGGTCGCACTTAACGGCCTAGAAGGCCACATGCGGCCTTAAGGCTGCAGGGTCACCATCCCTGGTCGAAACAATCGGACAGTGAAACCAATGATAGACAGCCGGGAAGAAACTGTCCCTGAATCTGGAGGTGTGCGTTCGTTTTCACACTTCTTTTGTGCCTTTTGCCTGGTGGGAGAGGGGAGAAGAGGGAGTGGCTGGGGTGTGACACGTTCTTGATTATGTTGCTGGTCTTGCCGAGGCAGCGTGAGGTAAAAAATCTGGGGCAATAGACTAAATGCTGGAATAACTCAGAGGGACAGGCAGCATCTCTGGAGAGAAGGAATGGGTGAAGTTTCTTCAGACTGAAGAAGGGTCTCGACCCGAAACATCGCCCATTCCTCCTCTCCAGAGATGCTGCCTGTCCCGTTGAGCTACTCCAGCATTTTGTGTCTATCTTTGATTTCAACTGTCTGATTCTTCAGATATTTAACAGTATTCAGTCTGAAGAAGGGTCTCGACCCGAAACATCGCCCATTCCTTCTCTCCAGAGATGTTGCCTGCCCCGCTGAGTTACTCCAGCATTTTGTGTCTATCGTTTTTCCACAGGCTGTTTAGACAATAGACAATAGGTGCAGGAGTAGGCCATTCAGCCCATCGAGCCAGCACCACCATTCAATGTGATCATGGCTGATCATCCCCAATCAGTACCCCGTTCCTGCCTTCTCCCCATATCCCCTGACTCTGCTATCTTTAAGAGCCCTATCTAGCTCTCTCTTGAAAGCATCCAGAGAACTGGCCTCCACCGCCTTCTGAGGCAGAGAATTCCACAGACTCACAACTCGCTGTGAGAAAAAGTGTTTCCTCATCTCCGTTCTAAATGGCTTACTACTTATTCTTGAACTGTGGCCCCTGGTTCTGGACTCCCCCAACATCGGAAACATGTTTCCTGCCTCTAGCGTGTCCAAACACTTAATAATAGGGTTACACAAAAAGTCTGAAGAAGGGTCTCGACCCGAAACGTCACCTATCTCCTTCGCTCCTTAGATGCTGCTGCACCCGCTGAGTTTCTCAAGCTTTTTGTGTAACCCTCGATTCTCCAGCATCTGCAGTTCCTTCTTTAACACTTAATAATCTTATATGTTTCAATGAGAACCCCTCTCATCCTTCTAAACTCCAGAGTGTACAAGCCCAGCTGCTCCATACTCTCAGCATATGACAGTCCCGCCATCCCAGGAATTAACCTGGTGAACCTACGCTGCACTCCCTCAACAGCAAGAATTTAGCAGGCGACCAAAGCTTTTTTACTGTACCTCAGCACACATTGACAATAAACTGAACTGAACCGAGCACGGGATGGGGAGTCGGGGGGAGGAGGGGGTACAGAAAGCATCTGGTAGCACACAGATTCCAGGGAGCACACCAGACTAACGTCAAACACTTCCCTAGCCTGGGGCGAGGAGGAGACCTGAAACGCAGGGCGCGTGGTAAGACACAAGAGGTCTCGACCAGGTCAAGTGAGACAGAGAGCAGAACACAGCAGGATGGCTGGGGGAGAAGCCGTCTGAAGAGCATTTATTAACCGCGCACTTGTTTAACAACAGGGGGGGGGGGGGGGGCGGAGTGAAAGCAGGCGCTGGGGAATGAGTCACACTTTAATGGCGTGCCCCGAGGATATAGCAGTCTGTGGAGACGCAGTGAGTGCGTGGGTAACGGGAGCCGCTGGGAGACAGGTGTGTGACGGCCAGGGCCGTCTGTCTTGTGTCACTGATCCAGCGGCAGAGCCAGACACACCAGTTGTGCACGTAGGAGCTGCAGACGCTGGTTTAGACCCAGAATAGACGCAAGATGCTGGAGTAACTCAGTGGCTCAGGCGGCATCTCTGGAGAGAAGGAATGGGCGACGTTTCGGGACGAGACCCTTCTTCAGACTGGGAAATATAGAGAGATATAGACGGTGATGTGGAGATATAAAGGACAATGAATGAAATATCTGAGGAAGGATGTGCCGGCTCTGGGGAGGGTCCAGAGGAGGTTTACAAGAACGATCCCAGGAATGAGTGGGTTAGCAAATGGTGAGCGTTTGACCGGGCCTGTACTCGCCTGTACTCGCTGGAGTTTAAGAAATGAAAGATAGGTTCACAAGTTATAGGAGTAGAATTAGGCCATTCGGCCCATTCGAGTCCACTCCGCCATTCCATCACAGCTGTTCTCTGCCTCCTTCTCCCCCATTCCTGCCTCCCTTGACACCTCGAAGGGCCGAATGGCCTACTCCTGCACTTATTTTCTATGTTTCCATGTTCTAATCAAGAATCTGTCTATCTCTGCCTTTAAAATATTCACTGACTTGGCCTCCACAGCTCTCTGTGGCAATGAGTTCCACAGATTCACCACCCTCTGACTAAAGAAGTTCCTCCTCATCTCCTTTCTAAAAGAGCGCCCTTTAATCCTGAGGCTGTGACCTCTAGTCCTGGATTCTCCCACCAATGGAAACATCCTCTCCACATCCACCCTATCCAGGCCTTTCGTTATTCTGTAAGTCTCCCCTCAACCTTCTAAACTCCAGCGAGTACAGGCCCAGCGCCGACAAACGCTCACCATTTGCTAACCCACTCATTCCTGGGATCGTTCTTGTAAACCTCCTCTGGACCCTCTCCAGAGCCGGCACATCCTTCCTCAGATACGGGGCCCAGATTTCTTCACACTGAGAGTCAGGGGAAAGGGAAACGGGAGATATAGACTGTGACAGAGAGATATAGAATAAGTGAATGAAAGATATGCATAAAAGTAAGGGTGATAAAGGGAAACAGGGCATTGTTACCTGTGGGCTAGGTGAAAACCAGTTACAGACAATGAGACTTGACAAGAACCTCGTACTACGAATTGGGCGGGTCAGTGGGAAGAAAGTTCTATCATATTCCGTCACCTTTTTTGTCAGGGAATTCTAGCCCTGCTGAGGTACCGAAGAAGGGTCTCTACCCAAAACATCAACCTTTCCTTCTGCAGAGATGGTACGTGTCCCGCTGAGTTACTCCTGCATTTTGTGTCTATCTTTGGTATAAACCAGCATCTGCAGTTCCTTCCTACACATACTAGTTCACGATCGGCCATGACCATATTGAATGGCGGTGCTGGCTGGAAGGGCCGAATGGCCTACTCCTGCACCTGTTGTCTATTGCCTATTGAAACACGATGAACCGAACAGCCGCCTCGGTGAGGGCTTCCATGAAACTGGAGCAAGCGGGACAGATGGACAGCGTGGAGTCGGTGGTAAACAGTCTCGTCAACATGACGGTCATCTCTCCAGCTCCCATTAGCAAGGGTGGAATCGTCTTACAGTCAAACATTGCTGAGAGCAGCGTTCCTTGTCTCCGCTTCCCGCCCTCAGCCGTGGCGATTAAAGGCTTGTTTTGTAAACATTTTAAATGGTTTCAGCTCGACGCTCGATTCATGGGCAGTCCTGGGCAGATGCGGAGACGTCTCACAGATGCAGCTGAACGCATCTGAGTTGGTCAGAAAAACTGGGAAACTGCACTGCACTGCTCTGGACAATATTTCTTGATTAGTACGGGTGTCTGGGGTTATGGGGAGAAGGCAAGGAGAATGGGGTTAGGAGGGAGAGATAGATCAGCCATGATTGAATGGTGGAGGAGACTCGATGGGCCGAATGGCCTAATTCTGCTCCTATCTCATGAACTTATGAATATCCCACAAACTATTGCAAGGTGAATGACTATTTTCAGCTACTTTGATGCTGTGGGTAATTTGGAGAACCCTACTCTTTTAAACATAGAAAATATAGAAAATAGGTGCAGGAGGAGGCCATTTGGCCCATTGGTTTAGATTCATGTTTAGGTTTATAAGACATTGGTGAGGCCACATTAGAGTATTGTGTTCAGTTCTGGGCACCGTGTTATAGGAAAGATGTTGTCAAGCTAGAAAGGGTTCAGAGAAGATTTACGAGGATGTTTCCAGGACTAGCAGCAGGCCCAGCAGTCCGGAGCTCCAGACGGCGATCCCCGGTGAGGCAGTAGGTAGGCCGCGGGCAGGGGGGGGGGAGGACGTGACTCGAATAATAGTCGCATCCTCTCCAGGAAGCGACTGAATGACGGTATCCCCCTTACTGTACCATATAAAGACATTAAATAAACCACAAAAAACGCTCTTCAAACATAACAAAAAAACAAAAAGATACCGGACT
Organism: Raja brachyura; assembly: GCA_963514005.1. Next base: position 75,795 of record CAUPSL010001251.1, on the reverse strand, counting down.
GAAGGTGGAGGCAGATAGCAACAGCGCCACCGGATGTCCAGTGTCCAGGTACATGGATAGGACAGGCTTGGAGGGATATGGGCCAAACGCAAGCACGTGGGACTCCTGTAGATGGGGCATGTTGGTCGGTGTAGGCAAGTTGGGCTGAAGGGCCTGTTTCTATCCTGCATGGCTATGAATTCTCCAGGTGCTCTATCTTCAATGCCTTGGCTGCTGCCTCCGTTTAAATAATGATTGCCTAATGGCCTCCACAGTAATTCAAGGGCTGCACCAGCCTTATATTGGAGTCATTTTTCTCTCCTCATTGATTGTGTGATTTCTCTGCCATTCCTCAATGATTAGGCAAATTCCATTATTGATGGAAGGAGACTGATGGAGAACGTGTGCAAATGAAACACTGCTGGCTGCTTAAACAAAGGTTGCAGTCTAACTATATCCCCGATCACCTTATCTTCCCCAAACCCCCCAGCCCAGCCCAGCCTAACTGTTCAACTTACCACAACCACTGTTACGCTGCAAACACTGTTCACATCTTCACACAGTCTATTCCCATAAAAATCCTTCAAATAACAGTTCACTATTTTACTGTTGATGTTAATTAAGGAATTACTAACAGCCAATCCCACTAAATAGAACCAGGTACTTACTGGTAGATCGACACAAAATGCTGGAGTAACTCAGCGGGACAGGCAGCATCTCTGGAGAGAAGGAATGGGCGATGTTTCGGGTCGAGACCCTTCTTGAGACTGATGTCTGGGGAGTGGGCAGGACAGGGATAGAATGTAGTCAGAGACAGTAAGACTGGTGGGAGAACTGGGAAGGGGGAGGGGATGGAGAGAGGGGGAAAGCAAGGGCTACCTGAAGTTAGAGAAGTCAACGTTCATACCGCTGGGGTGTAAACTGCCCAACATACCGCTGGATCGAGCTTTTAAAGATAGCTGAGTCACGGGATATGGGGAGAAGGCAGGAACAGGGGGTACTGATTGTGGATGATCACAGTGAATGGTGGTGCAGGCTCTCGAAGGGCTGAATGGCCTCCACCCTGCACCTATTGTCTATTTATAGAATTCACTTGCATTCTTTTCTCTGGAACAGCGGATGTTGAGAGGAGACCAGCTATGTAATCTTCTTCTTCGAGTCCGTTGCAATCTCAGATGTCGTTGTGCCAGTATCTGGCGCTGGTCACAGCTGGTCGGGTCGGGTCGGTTCAGCCAGGTCCTGGGGGCTGCACTGGGGGGGGGGGGGGGCATCATCACACTCCAGTAGGTGGGACATTGTCTGTACTGCTCTACAGCTGCATGTGTCTTCTGCCTGGTAGTTCCATGCTTTCATAAGTGCTTTGCACCTTCCCTGCTCCACTCGTAATCTGTTGAGGGTCTCCCAGGTTGGCCATGGGAGGTGGTGCCCGCAGGCGAGGCATTCAGTCGGAGTGTTTCCTCTCTCCATCCAGTCGTGGGCTCGTGTGTTGAGCTGGTTCCATTCATCTTTCCAGATGTTGGTCCCTGCTGTTTCTTTGTTTGTCTGGAGAGATGGGACTGTCTGCAAGAAACTGGCTCTGGATTTCAGTCGGGGTGGAGGTGCTGTGTGTCCGTGCAGGGTAATGATAGGTGTAGATAGGGTAGACAGTCTGAACCTTCATCTGAAGTGGAAATGTCAGACTAGAAGGAGTAGATTTAAGGTGAGAGGTTTAAAGTTTAAGGAGATGTGCGGGGCAGGTTTTTTTTACACAGAGGGTGGTGGGTGCCTGGAACGCGCAGTCAGGGGTGGGGGTGAAGGAGGCAGATACGATCGTCGTGTTTAAGAGGCTTTTGGATAATCTGCGCTGGGTGGCACGGTGGCACAGCGGTAGAGTTTCCGCCTTACAGCGCTTACAGCGCCAGAGACCCAGGTTCGAGCCCGACCACAGGTGCTGTCTGTACGTAATTTGTACGTTCTCCCCGTGACCGCGTGGGTTTTCCCCGAGATCTTTGGTTTCCTGCCACACGCCAAAGATTTGTTGGCTAATTGGCTCGGTATAATTGTAAATTTTCCCTGGTGTGTGTAGGATAGTGTAAGTGTGGTCGGCGCGGACTCGATGGGCCGAAGGGCCTGTTTGCGCGCTTTGTATCCAAAGTAAACTAAACTAAACTAATCCGAGATTGTCAGCGTGCCTTTTGTTAGGTGGTGATTCTGTGTGTCCAATTTGATTGAACAAAATGTATTGATGAGGGCAATGCGGTTAATGAGGCCTGTATGGACCTGCATTGTGCCTTTGATGAGGTCCCATGTGGATGACTGATCATAAAGGCTGGAGCCCACGGGATCCATGGCAAGGTGGCAGATTTGACCCAAAACTGGTTCCGTAGCAGAGGGTGATGGTGGACGGCTGTATTTAGTATAGAAACATAGAAAATAGGTACAGGAGGAGGCCATTCGGCCCTTCGAGCCAGCACTGCCATTCAATATGATCATGGCTGATCATCTATAATCAGTATCCCATTCCTGCTTGATTCCATTTCCCAAAAGGGCTAAATCTAACTCTATCTTGAAAACATCCAGTGAATTAGCCTCCACTGCCTTCCGTGGCAGGGAATTCCACAGATTCACAACTCTCTGGGTGAAACATCTTTCCCCGGGACACTCCCGCACACGCGCGCACGGCTCCCTGGGGCGTTGGGCGTATGGACCGAGCTGCCAGTGGAGGTAGTTGAGGCGAGTACTGTGACAACATTTAAAAGACAGCTGATAGACACAAAATGCTGGAGTAACTCAGCAGGTCAGGCAGCATCTCTGGGGGAAAAGGACGGGTGAGGTATGTTTCGGGTCGGGACCCTTCTTCAGACAGCACAGTTGGACGAGTACATGGATAGGACAGGTGTAGAGGAATATGGGCCATTCACAGGCATGTGGGATAGTGTAGATGGGGCATGTTGGTCGGCGTGGGCAAGTTGGGCTGATTGGGCTGTATGAATCGATGACATTCGATGAAATCTTCATAACATGGTGGGATACAAAATAGGCAATAGGCAACAGACAATAGGTGCAGTCAAAAACGTTTCCACCCAGAGAGTTGTGAATCTGTGGAATTCTCTGCCACAGAAGGCAGTGGAGGCCGGTTCACTGGATGTTTTCAAGAGAGAGTTAGATTTAGCTCTTCGGTCTAACAGACACAAGGGATATGGGGAGAAAGCAGGAACGGGGTACTGATTTTACATGGTAGGCAAATGTGCTGGAGAAACTCAGCGAGTGAGGAAAGGAAATAGGCGACGTTTCGGGCCGAAACCCTTCTTCAGATTTTAGATGATCAGCTATGGTCACATTGAATGGCGGTGCTGACTGGAAGGGCCGATTGGCCTACTCCTGCACCTATTGTTCTCTGAACACTGCCAGGGTTGGTGATCCAGTATATATATATCTCTCATAAAGCTCCACAATTGATAGCGAGCTAGCAAAACAATTGCAATGCCACCCTTAGGAGCGTCTCCACACAGCAGCGATCAATATTGCAAAGAGCAGAGTGTAAATCTGTCACTGCAGCAGAGAGGAGTAGGGTCACAACACACACCTCCCTGAGTCTGGTCAAACGTACCCACCCCAAACGTCACCTCTACTGTTTCATGGGTTTTTTGTTAAAAATCTACTCGTCTTCCAAATGAGGAAACTGCATGGAAACTGGCCCGTTAGAAACATAGAAACATAGACAATAGTTGCAGGAGTAGGCCATTTGGCCCTTCGAGCCAGCACCGCCATTCAATATGATCATGGCTGATCATCCAACTCAGTATCCCGTACCTGCCTTCTTTCCATACCCCCTGATCCCTTTAGCCACAAGTGCCACATCTAACTCCCTCTTAAATATAGCCAATGAACTGGTCTCAACTACCTTCTGTGGCAGAGAGTTCCAGAGATTCACCACTCTTTCTTAAACGTTGGGATAGTCCCAGCCTCAACTACCTCCTCTGTCAGCTCGTTCCATACACCCACCACCGTTCGTTTGGACAGGTACAGGGAGAAGAAGGGTGTCTGCTCGGATATTGGGATGTAGAGTTGATGAACTACAGAAAGGAGATGAGGAACTACAGACACCCTTCATCTGAAGAAGGGTTTTGGCCCGAAACGTCGCCTATCTCCTTCGCTCCTTAGATGCTGCTGCACCCTCTGAGTTTCTCCAGCCTTTTTGTGTACCATTGATGAGATAGGCTTGGCTTAAAAATAACATGAAGTGTTGGAATAACTCAGTGTTTAAGAAGGGACTGCAGATGCTGGAAAATCGAAGGTATACAAAAATGCTGCGGAAACTCAGTGAGTGCGGCAGCATCTACGGAGCGAAGGAATAGGTGAGGTTGCGGGTCGAGACCCTTCTTCAATGAGGGTCATTGAGCAACTCAGTAGTACTTTGTTTTGTTTTAGGTAGCATCCGCAGTTCCTTGTCTTGACTTAGAAACATAGAAAAATGGTGCAGGAGTAGGCCATTCGGCCCTTCAAGCCAGCACCGCCATTCAATATGATCATGGCTGATCATCCAAAATCAGTACCCCGTTCCTGCCTTCTCCCCATATCCCTTGATTCCATTAGCCCTAAGAGCTAACTCTCTCTTGAAAACATCCCAGTGAATTGGCCTCCACTGCCTTCTGCGGCAGAGAATTCCACAGATTCACAACTCTCTGGGTGAAAAGGTTATTCCTCATCTCAGTCGAAAATGGCCTCCCCCTTATTCTCAAACTGTGTGACCCCGGGTTCTGGACTCCCCCAACATGGGGAACATTTTGGCTGAAGAAGGGTTTCGGCCCATTTCAGCATTTTTGTCTACCTTCGATTTTCCAGCATCTGCAGTTCCTTCTTAAGCATGGGGAACATTTTTCCTGCATCTAGCCTGTCCCTTCGTAATTTTATATGTTTCTCTCAGAGTCTTGTTGGGTTGTGGTTTCTGTGGCAGCGATGGTTGACTCCATCGCATTGAATGTTGACTTGTCTCTCATCCAGGTGCGAACCCCTCACAACAGAACGACATGGGACACACGCCCATCGATTACGCCAAGGACGGCGAAGTCAAGGACCTCCTGAAGGAGGCAGATGTGAAGGCAAGTGACCTTCAATTCTTCAAGTCTGACCTTTCTGTCCTGGGCCTCCTCCATGGCCAGAGTGAGTCCCACCGCAAATTGGAGGAGCAGCACCTCATATTTCGCTTGGGTAGTTTACACCCCAGCGGTGTGAACATTGACTTTTCCAATTTCAGGTAGTCCCTGCTTTCTCCCTCTTTCCCCTCCCCTTCCTAGCTCTCCCACAGCCCACTGTCTCCGTCTCTTCCTTTCTTCCTCCCGCACCCCCCATCCCCAACCCCCACATCATCCTGAAAAAGGGTCTTGACTCGAAACGTCGCCTATTTCCTTCGCACCATAGATGCTGCCTCACCCGCTGAATTTCACCAGCTTTTTTGTCTACCTTCAATTTTCTGATGGGTATCTTGATCATCCAACTCAGTATCCCGTACCTGCCTTCTCTCCATACCCGCTAATCCCTTTAGCCACAAGGGCCACATCTAACTCCCTCTTAAATATAGCCAACAAACTGGCCTCAACTACCTTCTGTGGCAGAGAATTCCACAGATTCACCACTCTCTGTGTGAAAAAAGACAGAAACATGGAAACATAGAAAAATAGGTGCAGGAGTAGGCCATTCGGCCCCTCGAGCCTGCACCGCCATTCAATATGATCATGGCTGATCATCCAACTCAGTATCCCGTACCTGCCTTCTCTCCATACCCTCTGATCCCTTTAGCCACAGGGGCCACTTCTAACTCCCTCAGATTAGGAGACCAAAACTGTACGCAATACTCCAGGTGTGGCCTCACCAAGACCCTGTACAACTGCAGTAGAACCTCCCTGCTCTTGTACTCAAATCCTTTTGCTATGAATACCAACATACCATTCGCTTTCTTCACAGCCTGCTCCACCTGCATGCCTACTTTCAATGACTGGTGTACCATGACACCCAGGTCTCGTTACATCTCCCCTTTTCCTAATCGGCCACCATTCAGTTAATAATCTACCCTCCTGTTTTTGCTGCCAAAGTGGATAACCTCACATTTATCCACATCATACTGCATCTGCCATGCATTTGCCCACTCACCCAACCTATCCAAGTCACCTTGCAGCCTTCTAGCATCCTCCTCACAGCTAACACTGCCCCCCAGCTTTGTGTCATCCGCAAACTTGGAGATGTTGCATTCAATTCCCTCATCCAGATCATTAATGTATTATTGTAAATAGCTGGGGTCCCAGCACTGAGCCTTGCGGTACCCCACTAGTCACTGCCGGCCATTCTGAAAATGACCCGTTTACTCCTACCCTTTGCTTCCTGTCTGCCAGCCAGTTCTCTATCCACATCAACACTCAACCCCTGTTTCCTTTATCATCGTTACTTTTTCTGCATATCTTTCATTTATTGTTCATCTCTCTACATCTCTCATTTCCCTTTCCCATGACTTTCAATCTGAAGAAGGGTCTCGACCCGAAACGTCACCTGTAGATCCTTCGCTCCATAGATGCTGCCTCACCCGCTGAGTTTCTCCAGCATTTTTGTCTACATAGGAATCTGAGGGGTAACCTTTTCACACAAAGGGTGGTGGGGGTACAGAACAAGCTGCCAGAGTAGATCGTTGAGGCTGGGACTATCCCAACGTTTATGAAACAGTTAGACAGGTACATAGACAGCATTTTGTGTTTGTCTTCGATTTAAGCCAGCATCTGCAGTTTCTTCCTACGTAGGTTAATTGGCTTCGGTAAAAGTGGTAAATTATCCCAAATGTCCAGGATAGTGCTAGTGTATGGGGATCGCTGGTTGGCGCAGACTTGGTGGTCTGAAGGGCCTGTTTCCGTGCTGTATCTCTGAAATAAACTAAATACAACTGTCCACAATCACCCTCTGCCTCCTGTTACTGGTCCAGTTTTGGATAAAGCTAAACAAAATATTCTCACACCTTCAGAGACACACGCGTGCAAAGTCCCAGACTCAATAGATGAATGCAAAGGCGTGTGTGTGTGTGTGTGTGTGTGTGTAACGTGTATGATTGTGTCGTGTCTGTGATGTGTGTGTCTATGTATGTGTGTGTGTGTAGCGTTTATGATTGTGTTGTGTCTGTGATGTGTGTGTGTGTGTGTGTAGCGTGTATGATTGTGTCGTGTCTGTGATATGTGTGTGTAGCGTGTGTGTAACGTGTATGATTGTGTTGTGTCTGTGATGTGTGTGTCTATGCGTGTGTGTGTGTGTAGCGTGTATGATTGTGTCGTGTCTGTGATGTGTGTGTGTAGCGTGTATGATTGTGTTGTGTCCGTGATGTGTGTGTCTATGTATGTGTGTGTGTGTAGCGTGTATGATTGTGTCGTGTCTGTGATGTGTGTGTCTATGTGTGTGTGTAGCGTGTGTGTAACGTGTATGATTGTGTCGTGTCTGTGGTATATGTGTGTAGCATGTGTGTAGCGTGTGTGTAGCTCGCGTGTGTGTCATTCTCTGCCCCTCACACACGCATGCGGAAAATGTCATTGCTCCACGGCAGTTTTCTTATTTTGCTTCAGAAAGTGACTGATGATAAATTGTCTGAAATGAAATTTCCTACATAAAAAAAATGAATGCGTAGAAAACAAATACTCAATAAACTGATGGAATCCATCATTTGTCGGCTTGAGATGGGGCAATAACTGTGTGGCAGCTCCCTTGTGAAGGCAGCGCTCTCTGCTGCCTGGGCTGCAAGCCACGACACATCCACATCCCTCTGGCAAAAGATGCATCATTTAAACAACAGACCTGCAGGTGTGTGCGGATGTGTGTGTGTGTGTATCTGTGTGGGGTGTACGTTTGTGTGTGTGTATCTGTGTGTGGGAATGTGTGTGTGTGTTTGTCTGACGGTGTATCTATGTGTGAATGTGTGTGTGGAGTCTGTGTGTGCGTGTGTGCATGTGTGTGTGCGTATGTGTGTGTGTGTCTGTGTGGGGTCTGTGTATCTGTGTATCTGTGTGTGCATGTGTGTGTGTGCGTATGTGTGTGTGTGTCTGTGTGGGGTCTGTGTATCTGTGTGTGCGTATGTGTGTGTGTGTATCTGTGTGGGGTGTACGTTTGTGTGTGTGTATCTGTGTGGGGGAATGTGTGTGTGTATCTGTGTGGGGTCTATGTTTGTGTGTGTGTGTGTGTTTGTCTGACTGTGTATCTATGTGTGAATGTGTGTGCGGAGTCTGTGTGTGCGTGTGTGCATGTGTGTGTGCGTATGTGTGTGTGTCTGTGTGGGGTCTGTGTATCTGTGTATCTGTGTGCGTATGTGTGTGTGTGTATCTGTGGGGTGTACGTTTGTGTGTGTTTATCTGTGTGGGGGAATGTGTGGGTGTATCTGTGTGGGGTCTATGTTTGTGTGTGTGTGTGTGTTTGTCTGACTGTATCTATGTGTGAATGTGTGTGTGTGCGTTATGTGTGTGTGCGTATGTGGGAATGTGTGCGCGTGTGTTTCTGTGAGGTCTGTGTTTGTGTGTGTGTGTGTATCTGTGTGAGAATGTATGTGTGTGAGTGTCTGTGTATGTCTGTGTGTGTTTGTCTAACTGTGAGCGTCTGTGGAAATGTGTGTGTGTGTCTGCGTGTGTGTCTGTGTGTGTACGGGGTCTGTGTGTTGTGTGTGTATGTGTGTCTGTGTATGTAAGTGTCTGTGGTTGCTGCCTGTGCTGTCTGTCTGTCTGTGTGCGTGTGTGTGTGTGTGTGTGTGTACGGGGTCTGCGTGTGTGTGTGTGTGTCTGTGTATGTAAGTGTCTGTGGTTGCTGCCTGTGCTGTCTGTCTGTCTGTGTGTGTGTGTGTGTGCAGAGGAGAGGGAGTGTTTCGATCACGTGAGTATTCCCATCTTTGACAGTGCACAGACAGAAACCAACGTGCCACTTCAGACAACAAATGGATTAAATGCTCAAATATTAAACAGTTGGCTGAGCTGCTTGTGATTTATAGTCTAAACTTTGCACAAAAAAACTATTGCAAAGCTACAGATATTTTCAATAATTTAATCAGGGAACAAGAAATAAAATGTTTTAATTTCCTCGTAAAAACGTCTAAAATAAATGCCATTTTCAAGCAATTCCCCTTGCATGCAATGAAAGCTTTTCACTGTACCTCGCTACGCATGACAATAAACTAAACGCAGCACTTCTTTCCTGATATTTTAGACAAGAGACAATGGACAACAGACAATAGGTGCAAGAGGAGGCCATTCGGCCCTTTGAGCCAGCACCGCCATTCAATGTGATCTTGGCTGATCATCCACAATCAGTACCCCGTTGCTACCTTCTCCCCATATCCCCTGACTCCGCTATCTTTAAGAGCCCTATCTAGCTCTCTCTTGAAAGTATCCAGAGAACCGGCCTCCACCGCCCTCTGAGGCAGAGAATTCCACAGACTCACCACTCTCTGTTTGAAAAAGTGTTTCCTCATCTCCGTTCTAAATGGCTTACCACTTATTCTTAAACTGTGGCACCTGGTTCTGGACTCCCCCAACATCGGCAACATGTTTCCTGCCTCTAGCGTGTCCAAACCCTTAATAATCTTATATGTTTTAATAAGATATCCTCTCATCCTTCTAAATTCCAGAGTCTACAAGCCCAGCCGCTCCATTCTCTCAGCATATGACAGTCCTGCCATCCCGGGAATTAACCTGGTGAATCTACGCTGCACTCCCTCAATAGCAAGAATGTCCTTCCTCAAATTAGGGGACCAAAACTGCACACAATACTCCAGGTGTGGTCTCACTGGGGCCCTGTACAACTGCAGAAGGACCTCTTTGCTCCTATACTCAACTCCACTTGTTATGAAGGCCAACATGCCATCCGCTTTCTTCACTGCCTGCTGTACCTGCATGCTTACTTTCATAGACTGATGAACAAGGAGCCCCAGATCCCGTTGTACTTCCCCTTATCCCAACTTGACACCAATCAGATAATAATCTGCCTTCCTGTTTTTGCCGCCAAAGTGGATAACCTCACATTTATCCTCTCCCTCAAAGGTACAGGCTCTGGACAGGGGGGTATTGACTGATTGATAGAGAGATAAAGCATGGAAACAGGCCCTTTGGCCCTTCTTGTCACCTTCACACTAAAAAAAGACACAAAGTGCTGGAGTACCTTGGCGGGTCAGGCAGCATCCATGGGGAACATGATTAGGTGACGTTTCGGGTGGGGACTGGCTGGAGTAGGGGGGAGAAAGCTGGAAGAGAGCTGGAGGCTGGGCACAGCCTGGCTTGTGATGGGTAGATACAGGTGAGGAGAGAGATTCATTGTCAGATGGGTAGACAGAGGCCAGAGAGGAAAAGGCAGAAGGTAGTGAAATAGTTTTAGTTTAGGAGATACAGAGCGGAAACAGGCCCTTTGGCCCACGAGTCCGTGCAGTCCCGGGGTCATCCGTACACTAACACTATCCTACACACACTAGGGACAATTTACCAAAGCCAATTAACCGACAAACCTGCACGCCTTTGGAATGTGGGAGGAAACTCGCGCACCCTGTGGAAACCGATGCAGTAACCGGGAGAACGTACAAACTTGACATAGACAGCACCCGTAGTCAGGATGGAACCCGGGTCTCTGGAGCTGTGAGGCAGCAGCTCTACCACTACACCATCTTGCCGCCCGCATTCATGAAAAGGTTTGCGTGAGCTAGAGGCACGGTGACGCAGCGGTAGAGTAGCCGCCCCACAGCGCCAGAGGCCCGGGTTCCATCCTGACTATGGGTATTATCTGTACAGAGTTTGCACGATCTCCCCGTGACCCGTGTGGGTTTTCTCCGAGATCTTCGGTTTCCTCCCACGCTCCAAAGACGTTCAGGTTTGTAGGATGATCGGCTGTGGTATAATTGTAAATTGTCCCGAGTGCTTGTAGGATTGTGTTGGTGCGCGGGGATCGCTGGTCGGCACGGACTCGGTGGGCCGAAGGGCCTGTTTCCGCGCTGTATCTCCTAACCTAAACTGAACGGAACAAAGCAAAAGCTAGACTAAAATGCTGGAGGAACTCAGCGGGTGAGGCAGCATCTATGGAGTGAAGGAATAGTTGACGATTCGGGTCGAGACCCTTCTTCAGACTGATATGGGGGGGGGGAAGAAGAAAGGAAGAGGCGGAGACAGTGGGCTGTGGGAGAGCTGGGAAGGGGAGGGGAAGGAGGGAGAAAGCAGGGACTATCTGAAATTGGAGAAGTCAATGTTCATACCGCTGGGGTGTAAACTACCCAAGCAAAATATGAGGTGCTGCTCCTCCAATTTGTGGTGGGACTCACTCTGGCCATGGAGGAGGCCCAGGACAGAAAGGTCGGATTGGGAATGGGAGGGGGAGTTGAAGTGCTGAGCCACCGGGAGATCAGGTTGGTTATTGCGGACCGAGCGGAGGTGTTGGGCGAAGCGATCGCCAAGCCTACGCTTGGTCTCACCGATGTAGAGCAGCTGACACCTAGAGCAGCGGATGCAATAGATGAGGTTGGAGGAGGTGCAGGTGAACCTCTGCCTCACCAGGAAAGACTGCTTGGGTCCTTGGATGGAGTGGAGGGTGTGGTGACACTTTGCCTGAAGTTGTTGTGTTTCTCTCGCATACAGTACCAGGAGCTGCAGCGGAGGCGGGAGGCAGAGGAACGCAGGCGCTTCCCGCTGGAGCAGAGACTGAAGGAACACATCATCGGGCAGGAGACAGCCATCGCCACTGTTGCTGCAGGCATGTACACGCAGGGCATTGCGTACCGTTTCGCTCGCCCCATTACCGCCCAGGGCATTCACGGTGGCGCAGCGGTAGAGTTGCTGCCTTACAGCGAATGCAGTGCCCGAGACCCAGGAGCGATCCCGACTACGGGCGCTGCCTGTACGGAGTTTGCACGTTCTCCCCGTGTCCTGCGCGGGTTTCTCCCAGATCTCCGGTTTCCTCCCACACTCCAAAGACGTGCCGGTTGTAGGTTAATTGGCTTGGTGTAGATGTAAAAATTGTCCCTCGTGGGTGTAGGATAGTGTTAATGTGCGGGGATCGCTGGTCGGCACGGACCCGGTGGGCCGAAGGGCCTGTTTCTGTGCTGTATCTCTAAACTAAATTTCAGGAAACATGTTTAGTTTAATTCAAACCAAAGATAGACACAGAATGTTGGAGTACCTCAACGGGACAGGCAGCATCTGTGGAGAGAAGGAGAAGGTCTGGAGAAGGGTCTTGATCCGAAACATCACCCATTCCTTCTCTCCAGAGACGTTGCCTACTCCAGCATTTGGTGTCTACCTTTGGTGTAAAGCAGCAGCTATAGTTCCTTCCTACACAGCTCGTCTGGATTAGTTTAGTTTAGGGAAACAGCGCAGAAACAGGCTCTTCAGCCCACCGGGTCCGCGCCGACCAGCGATCCCTGCAGAACAAGGGGTCACAGTCTAAGGATAAGGAGGAAATTCCTTTAGGACCGAGATGAGGAAAACATTCTTTACACAGAGAGTGGTGAGTCTCTGGAATTCTCTATCACAGAAGGTAGTTGAGGCCAGTTCATTGGCTTTATTTAAGAGGGCGTTAGATGTGGCACTTGTGGCTAAAGGGATCAGGGGGTATGGAGAGAAGGCAGGTACGGGATACTGAGTTGGATGATCAGCCATGATCACATTGAATGGCGGTGCAGGCTCGAAGGGCCGAATGGCCTACTCCTGCACCTATTTTTCTATGTTTCTATGTTTCTATTAACATAACCCAACACACACTGGGGACAATTTTCACATTTACACCAAGCCAATTAACTTATAAATCTGTACGTCTTTGGAGTGTGGGAGGAAACCGAAGATCTCGGAGAAAACCCACGCAGGTCACGGGGAGAACGTACAAACTCCGTACAGACAGCACCCGTAGTCGGATTCGAACCCGGGTCTCTGGCGCTGGAGGTGTGATAGAGGTGTTGAAGAGGCTTTTAGATAGGCACATTGATATGCAGTGAATGGAGGGATATGGATCACATGCAGGCAGAGGGGATTAGTTTAATCTGGCATCATGTTGGCCATGGATAAGAGAGCAGTCAATAGACAATAGGTGCAGGAGTAGGCCATTCGGCCCTTCGAGTCAGCACAGCCATTCAATGTGATCATGGCTGATCATCCCCAATCAGTACCTCGTTTCTGCCTTCTCCCCATATCCCCTGACACCGCTATCTTTAAGGGTTCTCTCTATCTCTCTCTGCAAAGTATCCAGAGAACCGGCCTCCACCGCCCTTTGAGGCAGAGAATTCCACAGACTCACAACTCTCTGTGTGAAAAAGTGTTTCCTCGTCTCTGTTCTAAATGGCTTACCCCTTATTCTTAAACTGTGGCCCCTGGTTCTGGACTCCCCCAACATCGGGAACATGTTTCCTGCCTCTAGCGTGTCCAAACACTTAATAATCTTATATGTTTCCACAAGATCCCCTCTCATCCTTCTAAATTCCAGAGTGTACAAGCCCAGCCGCTCCATTCTCTCAGCATATGACAGTCCCGCCATCCCGGGAATTAACCTGGTGAACCTACGCTGCACTCCCACAATAGCAAGAATGTCCTTCCTCAAATTAGGGGACCAAAACTGCACAGAGTATTCCAGGTGTGGTCTCACTGGGGCCCTGTACAACTGCACACAATAATCTGGCATCAAGTTGGCCACGGATAAGAGGGCCGTCTCCAGGTGCTCCGGTTTCCTCCCAAACTCCAAAAGTCAGTTACAGTTAGGTTTATTGTCACGTGCACCGAGGTACAGTGAAAAGCTTTTTGTTGCATGCTAACCAGTCAGCGGAAAGACAATACATGATTAGTATCAATCGGGGTCAAGGAAAGAGCGTTGACGTCACAGCCCCTGTTTCCACCAATCTTTCCACCACCACGCACATGAAGCGACAAGACAGATACCATTGTGTGCAGATGCCGAGAAGTGCGATTAGCTCTGGCTGAACAACTTCTAATCTTGTGTGTGGACTCGATAAGGCAAATAATTAGAATAACCATATAACAATTACAGCACGGAAACAGGCCCTCTCGGCCCTTCCAGTCCGTGCCGACCATTTATTTTCCCCTAGTCCCATCTACCTGCACTCAGACCATACCCCTCCATTCCCTTCCCGTCCATATACCTATCCACTTTACTTTTAAATGTTAAAATCGATCCTGCCTCCACCACTTCTGCTGGAAGCTCATTCCACACAGCCACCACTCTCTGAGTAAAGAAGTTCCCCCTCATGTTACCCCTAAACTTCTGTCCCTTAATTCTCATGTCATGCCCTCTTGTTTGAATCTTCCCCACCCTCAATGGGAAAAGCTTATCCACGTCAACTCTGTCTATCCCTTTCATCATTTTAAAGACCTCAATCAAGTCCCCCCTTAACCTTCTGCGCTCCAAAGAATAAAGACCTAACTTGTTCAACCTTTCTCTGTAACTTAGTTGCTGGAACCCAGGCAACATTCTAGTAAATCGCCTCTGTACTCTCTCTATTCATTTAGTGTACAGATACATGATAAGGGAATAATTGTTTAAGAAGGAACTGCAGATGCTGGAAAAATCGAAGGTAGACAAAAATGCTGGAGAAACTCAGCGGGTGAGGCAGCATCTATGTAGCGAAGGAATAGGTGACGTTTTGGGTCGAGACCCTTCTTAACAGGAATTACGTTAGTGCAAGGTAAAGTCAGCAAAGTCCGATTACAATCGAGCCATTCACAGCGTACAGATACATGATAAACATTTAGTGCGGGGTAAAGCCAGCAAAGTCCAGTCAAAGGGTTACACAAAAAGCTGGAGAAACTCAGCGGGTGCAGCAGCATCTAAGGAGCGAAGGAGATAGGTGACGTTTCGGGTCGAGACCCTTCTTCAGACTCGACCCGAAACGTCGCCTATCTCCTTCGCTCCTTAGATGCTGCTGCACCCGCTGGGTTTCTCCAGCTTTTTGTGTAACCCTCGATTCTCCAGCATCTGCAGTTCCTTCTTTAACACAAAGTCCAGTCAAAGATAGTCCAAGGGTCACTCATGAGGTAGATAGTAGTTCAGCACCGCTCTCTGGTTGTGGTAGGATGGTTCAGTTGCCTGATAACAGCGGGGAAGTACAGGTTTGCACGTTAATTGTCTCCTGTAAATAGTCCCTAGCGCGTAGTATAGTTTGTAGGTCGGCACGGACTAGGTGGGCTGAAGGGCCATTTTCCTCCTTGTATCTCGAAACTAAACTAAAGAGATAGAGAAAAATAATGGTCGGGACTTTCCCTTGCGGGCGAGGCGTGGTTTGATCGTTGGTTGTGCGGGATCTGTGTTCTCGATGACCCAGGGCCCAATGACATTAGCTGCTCGCTATCTTGATTCTTATGAAAATGGAGCTGGATGCTCACGGGTAATTCAATCAGGTGGCCGATCAATTTAATGGGAACAGAAAGGCATTTTCTTATTTTGTAAGGAAAAAGCCTTTGGTCGTGCACAGCCAGAGGAACAATCTCGTAATAAGATTTATAATGTGCCGTTCTGTTAAAGACTGCTTTTCAGCTTGAGAGAGAGGTGAATATAATCTTGCATTGAGATGCAGGGGTAGCGAGCTAGTCCTACCCAGAGTGTAGGTATCGGAGGTTTATTACTGCCGTGTGTACCGAGGTACAGTGAAACGCAGTAACAAGGAATTGCAGATGCTGGTTTACAAACAAAAAACGCACAAAGTACTGGAGTAACTCAGCGGGGCAGTGCAGCATCTCCGGAGAATGTGGATAGGTGATGTTTCAGGTTTACTTTAGAGATATAGCAGGGAAACAGGCCCTTCGGCCCACCGGGTCCGCGCCAACCAGCGATCCCCGCGCACTAACACCATCCTACGCCCACCAGGGACACTTTTAACATTTACCAAACCAATTAACCTACAAACCTGCACGTCTTTGGAGTGTGGGAGGAAACCCACGCAGGTCACGGGGAGAACGTACAAACTCCGTACAGACAGCACCCGTGGTCAGGATTGAACCCGCATCTCTGGCGCTGCATTCGCTGTAAGGCAGCAACTCTACCACTGTGCCATCGTGACCTACATTCTGAAGATGGGTCCTGACCCGAAATTATCAACTGCCTGTATTTGGTCCATAACTGTTTCTTAAACGTTGGGATAGTCCCAGCCTCAACTACCTCCTCTGGCAGCTTGTTCCATAAACTGCAGATGCTGGTTTATACTGAAGACAGACACAAAATGTTGGAGTAACTCAGTGGGACAGGTAGCATCTCTGGATGGATGGAAGGAAGGGGTGACGTTTTGGATCGAGACTTCTTCAGACTGTTTAGTTTCAGTTAATTGTCGCATGTTAGACTGTATTACACGACTGCTCTCCAGTTGTGACCCAACAGACAGCTAACAATGACCTGTTTCCTTTATCATCGTTACTTTCTTTGCATATCTTTCATTTATTGTTCTTTATCTCTCTAAATCTATCATTTCCCTTTCCCGAGACTTTGAGTCTGAAGAAGGGTCTCGACCCGAAACGTCACCTATTCCTTCGCTCCATAGATGCTGCCTCACCCGCTGAGTTTCTCCAGCATTTTTGTCCACCTGGTTGACTTGAAGGTCGCTTGCCTTCACTTCCGCCTCCTTCAGGAGGTCCTTGACTTGGCCGTCCTTGGCGTAATGGATGGGCGTGTGTCCCATGTCGTTCTGTTGCGAGGGGTTCGCACCTAGATGAGAGACAAGTCAACATTCAATGCGATGGAGTCAACCGTCGCTGCCACAGAAACCACAACCCAACAAGACTCTGAGAGAAACATATAAAATTATTAAGGGATTGGACGGGCTAGATGCAGGAACAATGTTCCCCATGTTGGGGGAGACCAGAACAAGGGGTCACAGTTTGAGAATAAGGAGTCGGCCATTTTGGACTGAGATGAGGAAACACTTTTTCACCCAGAGAGTTGTGAGTCTGTGGAATTCTCTGCCTCAGAGGGCGGTGGAGGCCGGTTCTCTGGATGCTTTCAAGAGAGAGCTCCATCACCCTGCCCCACAACAACCCTTGCCTACCTGCGACCAATAGACTATAAATGGGTGCAGGAGTAGGCCACTCGGCCTTTCGAGCCAGCACCGCCATTCAATGTGATCATGGCTGATCATCCACAATCAGTACCCCGTTCCTGCCATCTCCCCATATCCCCTGACTCCGCTATGTTTAAGAGCCCTATCTAGCTCTCTCTTGAAAGTATCCAGAGAACCGGCCTCCACCGCCCCCTGAGGCAGAGAATTCCACAGACTCACAACTGTCTGTGAGATGAGTTAACTCCAGCATTTTGTGTCTATCTTCGGTGTAAACCAACATCTGCAGTTTATGGAACAAGCTGTCAGAGGAGGTAGTTGAGGCTGGGACTATCCCAATGTTTAAGAAACAGTTGGACAGGTACGTGTATAGGACAGGTTTGGAGGGATTTGGACTAAATGCTGCCTGTCCCCCTGAGTTACTCCAGCATATTGTGTCCATCTTCACTCTGTGACCATGCGTATCCTTCCTACACATATACTGTAACACTTGAAACGTTGAAACATAGAAAACAGGTGCAGGAGTAGGCCATTCGGCCCTTCAAGCCAGCACCGCCATTCATTGCAATCATGGCTGATCATCCCCTATCAATGTCCCGTGCCTGCCTTCTCCCCATATCCCTTGAGTACACCAGCCCCTAGAGCTCTATCTAACTCTCTCTTAAATCCATCCAGTGACTTGGCCTCCACTGTCCTCTGTGGCAGGGAATTCCACAAATTCACAACTCTCTGGGTGAAAAAGTTTTTCTCACCCCAGTCTTAAATGACCTCCCCTTTATTCTAAGACTGTGGCCTCTGGCTCTGGACTCGCCCAACATTGGGAACATTTTCCCTGCATCTAGAAACATAGAAAATAGGTGCAGGAGGAGGCCATTTGGCCCTTCGAGCCAGCACCGCCATTCATTGTGATCATGGCTGATCATCCCCTATCAATGTCCCGTGCCTGCCTTCTCCCCATATTCCTTGACTCCACTAGCCCCTAGAGCTCTATCTAACTCTCTCTTAAATCCATCCAGTGATTTGGCCTCCACTGTCCTCTGGGTGAAAAAGTTTTTCTCACCTCAGTCATAAATGACCTCCCCTTTATTCTAAGACTGTGGCCTCTGGCTCTGGACTCGCCCAATATTGGTAACATTTTTCCTGCATCTAGAATGGCCTCCTCCTGCACCTATTGTCTATGTTTCTAGATGCAGGAAAAATCTAGCTTGTCCAGTCCTTTTATAAGTTGAGGGCTACACAAAAAGCTGGAGAAACTCAACGGGTGCAGCAGCATCTAAGGAGCGAAGGAGATAGGCGACGTTTCGGGTCGAGACCCTTCTTCAGACTGAAGGGTCTCGACCCGAAACGTCGCCTATCTCCTTCGCTCCTTAGATGCTGCAGCACCCGCTGAGTTTCTCCAGCTTTTTGTGTAACCCTCGATTCTCCAGCATCTGCAGTTCCTTCTTTAACACTTTTATAATTTGATATGTTTCTATAAGATCCCCCCCCCCCCCCCCCCCCCTCACCCTTCCAGACTCTAAACTTGAGGACTGGGCTCCCATCGGCTGTGGCTAGCGGAGACACGGGGATGAGGGTTGCGCGGCGCGGTGCGCTGGGCAAGAGCGATATTAGGAAGAGGATGGGAGCAATCCGTCAGCAGGCGTTGCTCCGCAGGGCTCCCGCGACGCCCATTACCCCTCCGATAATGCAAGTGCCTTTGCATCAGAGTGAGTGGGGGCCGTCGACGGCAGAAGCCATTGGGCCGCTGCGCGGGTGTCTGCAGCGGCAGAGAGAGAGAGAGACGTGCAGCAAACTGCACCCCGCAGGCTGCGCACCTCCCTCAGTGCCCATTGCCCGTCACCCCCGCCTCCCCGACGGCGTGTCAGGCAGCGGCCGTTAATCACGGGCAACCCAGACGCACGTCCCGGTAATCTCTGCACTTCTCAGATCGCCCCGGAGCCGCACTCTGTAACATTAATGTTGACAGGCGCTTCCTTCTCAACTAATCCTTTATTCTGGACTTTGCGGAGGGAAAGAGAAAGATTGAGTTGTTTTGCCTTCACGCTGAGTTGTTGCACGCTCCCGCAAGGTGCCTGCTCTCCTGACGGTGAGCTGCACAAGCCTACACACCCCCCACCCCCACCCCACACTGCATACGTCTGGCACAGCTGGTAGACAAAAATGCTGGAGAAACTCAGTGGCTGAGGCAGCATCTGTGGAGTGCCTTTCTGAGGAATCTGAGGAAAGACATCCTTGCCATAGAGGGGGTACAGAGAAGATTCACCAGACTGATCCCTGGGATGTCAGGACTTTCATATGAGGAAAGACTGGATAGACTCGGCTTGTACTCGCTGGAATTTAGAAGATTGAGGGGGGATCTTATAGAAACTTACAAAATTCTTAAGGGGTTGGACAAGCTAGATGCTGGAAGATTGTTCCCGATGTTGGGGGAGTCCAGAACAAGGGGTCACAGTCTAAGGATAAGGGGAAATTCCTTTAGGACCGAAATGAGGAAAACATTCTTTACACAGAGAGTGGTGAGTCTCTGGAATTCTCTGCTACAGAAGGTAGTTGAGGCCAGTTCATTGGCTATATTTAAGAGGGCGTTAGATGTGGTCCTTGTGGCTAAAGGGATCAGGGGGTATGGAGAGAAGGCAGGTACGGGATACTGAGTTGGATGATCAGCCATGATCACATTGAATGGCGGTGCAGGCTCGAAGGGCCGAATGGCCTACTCCTGCACCTATTTTCTATGTTTCTATGTTTCTATGAGTGAAGGAAATAGGCGACGTTTCAGGTCAAGACCCAGAACGGATCTGCACTTCCTTCTGAAACATGACTCCGTCAGCTTGTGCCCCTCACATTCCTTTCACAATACTCTTCTTCATGGCGGTCACGGTGGCGCAGCGGTGGAGTTCCTGCCTCACAGCGAATGCAGCGCCGGAGACCCGGGTTCCATCCCAACTACGGGCTCGTGTCTGCACGGAGTTTGCACGTTCTCCCCGTGACCTGCGTGGCTTTTCTCTGCGATCTCCTCCCACACTCCAAAGACGTGCAGGTTTGTAGGTTAATTGGCTTGGTGTAAATGTAAAAAAATTGTCCCCAGTGCATGTAGGGTAGTGTTAGCGTGCCGAAGGGCCTGTTTCCACGCTGTATCTCTAAGCTAAGCTAAACTCAAATCTGTGTAGGAAGGAACTATAGATGCTGATTTAAACAGAAGATAGAAACAAAAAGCTGGAGTAACTCAGCGGGTCAGACAGCATCTCTGCAGAAAAAGAAATAGGTGACGCTTTGGGTCAAGACCTTTCTTCAGACTGAAGAGGTCTTGACCGAAACGTCATCTATTCCTTTTGTCCAGAGATGCTGCTGCACCCGCTGAATTTCTCCAGCCTTTTGTGTAACCCTCGATTCTCCAGCATCTGCAGTTCCTTCTTTAACAACATGCTGTCTGACCCGCTGAGTTACTCCAGCTTTTTGTGTTTACCTTCTGCTTTGATCTGTCGTCTTCACATCTTACCCCTCCATATCTCTAGACACCCTCTCCCCTGAATCTCAGTCCGAAGAAGGGTCTCGACAACAGACAATAGGTGCAGGAGTGGGCCATTCGGCCATTCAAGCCAGCACCGCCATTCAATGTGATCACGGCTGATCATCCCCAATCAGTACCCCGTTCCTGCCTTCTCCCCCATATCCCCTGACTCCGCCATCTTTAAGAGCCCTATCTAGCTCTCTCTTGAAAGTATCCAGGGAACCTGCCTCCACCGCCCTCTGAGGCAGAGAATTCCACAGACTCACAAATCTCTGTGTTTCGACACAAAACGTCACC